>VZTQ01011635.1:0-28051 GCA_013400755.1 Pelecanoides urinatrix
ATGACCACCAGTTGAGCTAGCTTCTCAGTTTATTTACAAATAAACTTGTAAATATACTCCAGAGTATCTTCTTCCCTCAAATCTGTTTATCAGCATTACAGTAAGTTGTCTGTGATGGGAAGATATATGAATGTAAGTTAATCCTGAATTCTCAAAACTACCTCCTATATATTCAGAAAATAATTGGAATTTACTTGTTTGAATAGGAGTGAAACTTGATATTTTTTTAGTGATTTCTTTTAGATTTCAAGGAACAAGACAAAAATTTGAAAATTAGACATTGCCCCCTTTGTCTACATGAGGAGATGCTGAAAAACATCCTGCTGAAGTGCTTCAAGGGTCTAGTGATATACGTGTATTTAACCTTTATTAGTTTTCTGAAGTTGTTACATATGCATTAAAAGAAACTAATCAAGACAAACTTTCATCACCTGCCCTAAAGAGATTTCCCTTGAGTATTGTTAAAAATGCATACATTGATGTATTTGAGGAAAAAAAACCTGAGTTTACTGCTTTCATTTTTATTTAAAAATGTTTTTTGTACTTTGCATGGCTTTCAAAATGTACACTGAAATATGTTTGACTTATTAGTTATACAGTGATTTGCAGCTGAAGTTATGATTTTAGTGGCAGAAATCGATATCACTCTTACCAACTAATATTAGAAATATTACATTAGATGATGAATATCTAAGGTTTTCATAGAAGTTCCCTCTTTTGCCCCTCCCAATTAAAACATAAATCATTCATCTATACATTTTCACATACATTTCCATAGCTGGCTTTGTGCTAAATGTTGCCATAGCATCTTCTCTCATTCTTTATTACTTTGGATTTACATAATAGTCCTATATTTCAAAGATATTTGAAGGAAAATTCTTCTGTATCAAGAAAAGAACTTTCCATCAGGGATAAAAGGGTAGTTGAAATGAAAAAAAGGCAATCCAGTGCATGCAATTGAATTACTAATTGCATTCAGACCTGACTTGATTTTCCCTAAGACCAGGAACTTGTTTTCAGCTATTTCTGACTTGAGGTTTGGACTATTCAGAATAAAAATAAATAAATATATAATTAAATATTTAAATAAATATATAAAACACATTTTAAAGGAAATGGCTCAGCACTTGTTGATCCTTCACTAACTGCATTTAGACTGATTTGGACACCTTATTTTTGGAGGATTAATTCAACCTTATGCAACACTACAATGGTAATACGTAGAAAAAGACTTTACCTAATGTTGTGTTTAAGTAATATAGTTTCACTGAGATGTAAGTTGATGCTGAGAATCTGAGAACATTTACTAAAGTTATTTATATAACAAAAAGTGGTTTTAATAGGTAAACTAATACTTTAAAAACTTCACCAAAAGAAGAAAAATATAGAATTCAGTTTTATGGAGGTACCTATATGTACTTTTTAAATTCTTCTTTGCTATATTTATTTATTCTATGTTGAATATATAAGCTAAACATTATCTTATTTGCAAGTTGCATTTTATATTATTTCTGTTCAGTTGAATATTTTTCTTTTTTTTTTTTTTAAAAAAAGAACATATAATTTCCTTATAACTTCTTCAAACTTTAATGTGAATATTTGATTCTGGATCATTGTTCTATGAATCATTTGAAAGCTACCTTTCTGTCTTGAGAAACCAAAATCAATAATATACATGTCACCGAACATTACTAAGTATTGCTTAAATTGGTATTAAAATGAGGAATAATAGATTAAAAAAATTATATAGCTGGGGCTAATATTCATATGAAGATATCTCAAAGGAATAGTTCAGAATAAGATAGAGGTAAGCCATGGATATACATAAAAAAGTTTGCCTTAGGTCCTGCCTATTCCTATTGTTACAAAAGGGACATGCCTAGAATACATACTGAACACGATTAGATAGAGAGAACAATGTTATTAACACTGGTGTAACAAAAATTGCAATAGATCTTGATGAAACTTATTTCTGGTTACCTGTTAGCTATCGACTTGATAAAACATTTCTAAAATTGATTTGATCTAAGTCTGTTGTGAAAGCCCTTATTATTATCTGCATCTATCATTTGAATTATGATAGTTCCCTAGATGCGTGAAACTCATAGAATAAGTACTTTGCAAAAAAAGTAAAAGGGTATTAATTCTTTTTTCAAGTACATTGATACAGTATTTTATGCATATTTAGCAAATTAAGAGTAAATAACTGTATGGAGTGTTACCAGATTTATTTAATAAAAATGCATATTGTAATTTCAGACATATTTGCATTCAGACATTAGCAATATTGCATTGAAACAAAGGATAATGACTAAAATAATAATGTATTTATGTTCCAGTAATGTTTAAATTGCGTGCAAAGTGATAAACAAGATATAAATCAGGTCTGTGAGATATTATTCCTGCCCCAGCAAGCATGTGCATATGCACAGATGCACATATGTGCAGTTCCTGTGCACTAGTTTTTAAGCAATGTATCTTTAGTGCTGTCACCAAAGAAATTCTTGCAACTTTTGTACACTCATTACCGTGTTCTATCTGCTTCATTCTTTCATCTTCTTAATATGTTACTACTGTTTAGTTTTTTATTATTGTTTCTGTATGTCATATTGGATCTAATATTTTCTTTTCCCCTTTGATTCTCCTTTAAACATTCCCCTATGGAACTGGACTATGGCAAATATTGTGATTCTCCAAAACTTAGTATCACAGGCAATCAATATAACAGAATTTGTTAAACTGAGTATATCAGGACCATCTGGCAAATCTCAAAGTAACACTATTTCATATTTATTAAAAAACATTATATCCTCTGATTCCATTTTTCACAGCATCTGCTCAATACACTATCTCAAATTTTCCCTTGTTTCATCAGAAAATCAGAAAAAACATATAAAAAACCAGAAAAAACATTTAAAAAAACAGAAAAAACATGTCTTTGAAAGCCCTTTTTTAAAGAAAATGAATTATCTTTCTAATTCTCTTCAGAATTATTCTGTTTGAGAATTTCTGTCCTTCTTCAAGTGGATAGGTCAGCCATTACTATCACCATAACAAATTGGTTTTTAAGCCTAAAGATATGAGCTGAAGTTATTAACTAAATATTCCTTAGTAAGCATGGTTTTCAGGTACAATATGTACTGTATACTAAATATGCATGGGTTTGCTTATCTTTATTCATGTAAAATTCAAATAAGACTGGAAATTTTATCAGGCAAAGGCCTAGAAGAAGGAAAAATAAATAAAATAAATAAAAAAATTAAAAAATAAAAAAAAATCAGGAGTTGGTTGTATACCAGGAATCTTCACTGACATTTCTTTTGAAGTTTTACAAGTGAGGCATAGATTCATATGGAGTGATATTCAGCCTGAGAATTGAACAAATGTAGATGCCTATGGTATCTACCTGCAGGCAAGCAAGACCTGATTCCATCTGCCCAGGAAAAACAGGTCCACCTCGGGAACCCTAATGTATCAGACACATGCACAAGACTGGCGCAGAGAAGTGGGACATGCAATAGGGTGATACATTTTGAAGCAGCAGCCAGGATGGTCTCATTCTTTTCAAAGACATCAGATGACTTGGTGTGGGTTTCCAGATAACGTACATTAATGGGAACTGGAGATCCAGTCAGGCGTCTCAAAAATAAACATGTGGTCAGTTTAAGAAGTTCCTTTAGGATTCTCCTATTTAGTTGGGAAATAAAATGTGTGAAGGAGTTTAATACCATAAGAGCAGACATATTGTGAAATTAAAAAGAAAAATTCTCAAATCTGAGAAATGGCTCTAGGCTTCTTCAATGTGATTAATTGTAAGAAATAAGCACTTAGGTGAAATAAATAATTTAATCAGGTTTCCCTTTGAATGGAATTAATCTTCTAGAAATGTCTGGTTTTCTTTGATTTCTATTTCATAGAATCATAGAATCATAGAATCATAGAATCATAGAATCACAGAATCATAGAACAGCCCAGGTTGGAAGGGACCTTGAAAGATCATGTGGTCAAACCTTTCATAGGAAAGGGACACTACATGAGATTATCTAGCACCCTGTCCAATCACATCTTGAAAACCTCCAGTGGTGGAGACTCTACACATCCCTAGGGAGATTGTTCAAATGAATGATTGTTCTCACTGTAAAAAATTTCTTTCTTATATCAAGATGAAACCTCTCCCAGTGCAACTTATACCCATTGCCTCTTGTCTTCTCTCTGTGGCTCCTTGTGAAGAGAGCTTCCATGCTGTTTGTAGACATCCTTTAAGTACTGGTCCCCTCTGAGTTTTCTCTTCTCCAGGGAGGAAAGATGTAGCTCCTTCAGTCTTTCCTCACANTTCCAGAATTTTGAGTTTGAATAAGTTATGCTTTACTCTGTTTCTCTCTGAAATGACTCACAATGATGTTTAATACGGAGCATAAACTGCAGCATTATAAGGCATTCTGCAAACACACAAGCTACGTAAATGTGTAAAGCAAAGTTGTAATCTTTCAAAACCGTATCTGCAATAGTATAATTACTTGATTACACCTCTGAACTTCTCATTTCACCTTACTTTAACCTGTTAATCAAAAATGTTTTATAATAGAGATGAGTGATAATACCCCTGTATTTTGTAAGGTTACTTGAATTTTAATAATATTCTATTTTTCAAGGTTCATAATATGTTTTCAATTTACTATAGTTTGACCTTGGCAATAAAAGTTTAATTCTGACAGGTGAAAGTGTAAGGAATGTATCTTGTTGTCTTACAGAACAAATCAGAAATAAGCATTCTTTTTCCCTTTTAAAGAAAAATGCCAAATGAAAGCTAGAAACTCATTATAATCTTATTTAAAATGTTTCTTAAAAAAATAAAAAAAATCAAAAACAAACAAAAGAAAGCTATAACAAGAACTGAAAACTTACATAATCCCTGACCAAAAAATGTCTGGGTTTTCCCAACAAAATTGTATTTCTGATACCATTACAAGTCTCAATTATACGCTTGCAAAGTGTAATTATGTAACTACAGTACAGTAGTGGATGGTAAATTCAGTGAACACAGGGAGAGAAAACCTTGCAATACCTTTTATCTTTCAATTCAGGCCAGGCCAGGTTGGCTTTCAGCTGCAAGAGAATAAAATTAGTAAGTAGGTAAAAAAGCTAGGGAAATAATAGTTCTGTTGGAAAATACACCTCCAAAAATAATTAAAAAAAGGTACTTAAAACAGTAGGTGCAAGTCTATGACTCTTAAGTTTTACATCATCTCCTAGTGTTTTGAAGACAGTCACTTGGGGGGGGAAAATTCACAAAGTATTTTTCTGCGTAAAAGAAATGTGAATATATATTCTCCACGCCATTGTTTATAAGACTGATATTATTCTGACTGATAGAATTAAACTAAAACCAACCTGTTATGTTGAAATTAACAAGAAATGAAACAATAACAAAGAAAAGGAGGCCACAATGCCTTCAGAGATATAGCTGTTCCAGCGTGGCCTTACCCACAGTCCCTTCAGAAGTGAACCTGCTCCAACAAGGCCTTATCCATGGCTGCAGTCCCTCCAGAGACGTACCTGCTCTGTCGTGGGCTTATCCATAGCCACACGCTTTGAGGTGCTCCAGCATGACTTAATGCACAGCCACAGATGTTTCAAGGTGTACCTGCTGCAGCATGGACCTATCCACAGCCACAGATGCTGCAAGGTGTACCTTCTCCAGCATGGACTTATCCTGGGGCCACAATCCCTTCAGAGGTATACCTGCTGCTGCACAGACATAGCCACAGCCACAGATGCTTCAAGTAGTACCTGCTCTGGTGTGGGCTTATTGTTGCCATTTGCTTTATGTCTGTAGGAGATCAGGTTCGAGACCATCTAAGGAACCTGAAGGTGCAGAAGTCCATGGGACCCAAGGAGATCCATCCACGGGTCTTGAAGGAACTGGCAGATGAAGTTACTAAGCCATTACCCACCATGTTCAAGAAATCATGGCAGTCTGGTGAAGTTCNCGTCGTGAAGTTCAACAAGGCCAAGTGCAAGGTCCTGCATCAATACAGGCTGGGGGATGAAGGGATTGAGAGCAGCCCTGCTGAGAAGGACTTGGGAGTACTGGTGGATGAAATCTGGACATGAGCCAGCAATTGTGCATTCACAGTCCAGAAGGCCAATCGTATCCTGGGCTGCATTAAAAGAAACGTGGCCAACAAGTTGAGGGAGGTGATTCTGCCCCTCTACTCCACTCTGGTGAGACCTCGTCTGGCATACTGCATCCAGCTCTGGAGCTCTCAGCACAAGAAAGACATGGACCTGTTGGAGTGGGTCCAGAGGAGAGCCACAAAAATGATCAGAGGGATGGAACAACTCTCCTATGAAGACAGGCTGAGAGAGTTGGGGTTGTTCAACCTGGAGAAGGCACAGCTTCGGGGAGACCTTTTTGCGGTTTATCAGTACTTAAAGGGGGCTTATGAGAAAGATAGGGACGAACTTTTTAGTAGGGCCTGTTGCGACAGGACATGGCAAAATGGTTTTAAACTAAAAGAGGGTAGATTTAGGCTAGTTATAAGGAAGAAATTTTTTACAATGAGGATGGTGAAACACTGGCAGAGGTTGCCCAGAGAAGTGGTAGATGCCCCGTGCCTGGAAACATTCAAGGTCAGGTTGGATGGGGCTCTGAGCAACCTGATCTAATTGAAGTTGTCCCTGCTCATGGCAGGGATGGGTTGGACTAGATGACCTTTAAAGGTCCCTTACAATCCAAACTATTCTATGGTTCTATGATTTATGTTGAAGTGAAGAAACTGTTCTTTTATTCTTTTAACTGTTTTTGTCAGCCACTGGCCCCATATCCTTCAGTGAAAAGGCTTACGTATGTTGAAGCCAGTTGGGCTTGTTATGGTAACATAGATGAATAAATGAATAGAGAATAGGAAGGGAATGAAGAATGATTTTATTCTATTTCAGGATGACTGAATCATATGATTTCATACTGGGAGAGGTCAAGTATTGTCTGATGAAGAAAGAGTATTTGAGATGAACTTATAGTGAACTTAAAGTCATTCTGAAAACATGACAACCACCAATAGCAAAAGAGATTCAGAGTAAGCTATATCTAAAAAGCAGAAATGCAATAAAAAAGACTTCTTGGCAAAGATGAGAGTTTCTTCTGCATAATAAGTTGTCAGTTATTGTTAATGGATCACTCTCATAATCTTTTCTGGAAGAGAGACTAATTTTTTTTATATATTTATATACACATACTCACATAAGGTTTATCTTCAGCTGATAATCAAGAAGAATTAATAAAAATTAAATTAAATATTTTAATATATTCAATAATTACATAGTAATTGAACAAGAATCATAATATTTCTAAAAAGTGTTGGAAAAGGTCCTTTTTGGGCTTTCTGTTCCCTCTGGCTTTCATCCTGATGATGTATTGTACCAATGCATCACTAGGACAACAGTGTTCAGAGCTCTTATAGATTATGCATTGATGGGAGACATCTTTCTAGCACTTTGCTCTAATCATGCACCATTACAGTGTTTCAGCACATCAGAAGGCAAAAAAAAAAAACCAAAACAAACAAAAACCCAACATATTGGAAAAAAGAATTTTATACCTGAAGGTTCAGCAGAGGAATGAAGATTTTGTAATATATTTTGTAAAAAATAGAAGTATTGATTGTACAGGTGAGCCTCAACTTCTGAATAGTCCACATTTTCTGAGAGCTAAATTTAAAATAATCAAACAGAAAACAAAATTGTCTTATTTGTCTAAGGTTGAAACCAGAAACCTTCAAGTAGCAAGTATGTATTAAAATCCTTACAAAAATTTGCAAAATCAGGCTATTGTCCCATTATTTCAGTAAATAAAATTGGATAGACCCCAGTAAAGAATTCAACAGTGTTTTCATGATCACATGTTCATCTATGCAGAAATAGGTAAACTTGTTGATAATGAACAGAATTTCACTCAGACAGTGGTCAACATACCTCATACTAGAAAAACTCATTTCTTTTCCCAGTTCCAGTACAAATTTCTGGTGTGATACTGAACAAGTGTCTTTTAGCAGACTACATACACTGTCTTCTTATTTTCTGAGCTCTCAGTTTAACCAAAACTCTGAGCATGCAGTTGAGCAGCTGTCTGTGTAATACTGAGTCTAAAAGAAAGGATACAGCATTGAGAGAAGAAGTAAGGGCCTGCTGGATCTGTCCCTAAAAATGAACAACATTGAAAGTGGCACTTTGGATTTCTGTCTAAAATACAGTCTCTTCTGGAAAAAGGAATAATTTGCAGATATTCAATTAACGTGGAGTACAGGAGCACTAATTAGGAGTTATCTTCTCTTGTTCTTCTCTAGGAATTCAAACCTTGGGAAGCCTGAACAGTTTGTCGTGAGTCTGCCATGCTCCATTCCCTATCTGGTAAACGTCAAGTGATTTCTGTGTATACTTTAAGTTTCTTTTTAAGGTCAGAAGATATTAGCAAACCTGTGAAGAAAAGCCTCCACTGACACATTTGGCTTTTTTCCATTTTAGCTGCCTCACTTTTCCAATGCATTAAAATAATGTCTGATGTGACAAGAATAAAAAAAATGTAAAACAACCACAAAAAAACAGTCTGAAAGTATATAATTACAGAATGCACAATTTTTTCCATGATGCCATTTCTATGCAACAGATCAGAAGACTGTTATGTTTACTTTTAAACCAGATATTATCTACTGTATCATATGGTTTACCTTAGAATTTTAAGTTATTAAGTATGCTTTCCACTTCTTGGTTATTAAAGGACATGAGCTGCCCCTTGAAGCAGGCATTTAGGGAAATTTGGCACATGGTCCTGAAAGCCACTTTGATAATATTATTTACAATTAACTGATAGAACTGACAGCTAGGACCATCTATCTGCTGTGCTTCTTTATCTGTTAGGTTATGTTAACTAGTGACAGGCATTGAGTATGCATGTTACAGAACTGTATATTACATCATTCAGTCTTGCAAGAAGGCCAAAGTTCATGCATAATAAAAGTAATGTTTAAAAATCCCTGAGATTTAGATGAGCATTGCACTTTATTCATAAGGTAGTTAACTTCATTCAATCAGAATGAAAAAGTCAGCTACCTAAGAGAATTTTTGGTGCAATCACTCACAGGTAGGAAATCAAAGGTTATTCTTAGAATAAGTTATTTGTGATACAGAAATAAATCTTAATTAAAGAGAATCCAGGACATCATTGCTATTCCTATACCAAATGTTAAACCAGTGACTACCTTAAAGAGTATACAATCACTGTGTAAAATAAGAGATTGCAGCTGAACACTGGTTATCATAGCATAGACACAGAATAACTTGTCAGTTAACCATTTGCATTAAATAAAGTATTTTACTGAAGATAATTTTAATGAAGATTTTCATGTACCTGATTGCCACAGTCCCTCCTATCTTCTTATTAAATTTTATTCTTAACTACTTTCTGTGACCTTATTTTCTATTCTGTTGGTGTGGGGGGACAGCAGGTGGTTCACTATTAAACTTCAAGCAAGACTAACAGGTGAGGAGGTGGAGGCCATCATTGGAAAGACATAGCCTCTAATCTGGTGACTGGATGAAATGCCCAAGCTCTGGCCATGGATACTGGATGATCTTAAAGTCAGTGCTTGAAGGACCAGCAAGTGTGGCTGAACATGTGATTTAGTAAGCGGTGGTATGTATAAGTTTCTATAAGCAAATTTTACTTGTGGTTAGCCCTGAGGAGGAATAAGATTGGGCCATCTCTGTTGCTCATGTTTATTTGAGTGCTGTTTGTGTTTATGTGGATGTCTGTAAAAGTGCTGTTCACCTGTGTTCAGCTGTTTGTGTCCCTCTGAGTCTGTGTGTGTTTGTTTGGGCAAGGCTTTTAGGAGTGCATGCTCAACCTCACTGCTGGCAGGACTCATCTATGAATCATAGAATCACAGAGTCATAGAATCATTAAGGTTGCAAAAGACCTCTAAGGTCATCGAGTCCAACCGTCAACCCAACACCCCCATGCCCACTAAACCATGTCCCTANCAGGTCCCTCTGCCTTCCTGCCCTCCAGCAGATCAACACTCCCGCCCAGCTTGGTGTCATCTGCAAACTTACTGAGGGAGCACTCTATCCCCTCATCCAGATGGTTGATAAAGATATTGAACAGGACTGGCCCCAAAACTGAGCCCTGGGGAACACCACTCGTGACCTGCCGCCAACTGGATTTAGCTCCATTTACTACAACTCTCTGGCCTCGGCCGTCCAGCCAGTTTCTTATCCAGCGAAGAGAGAACCACAGCAGCCTCTCCTCCAGCCAGCTGGGAAGGGAGGTATCTCCTGAGTCTTCAGGTCAAGACTAGATTTTGCTTTCCTTTTACAAATACTAACTGTTTTTCATTAAAAAAAAAAAAAATCAGAAAGAAAAGAAAGGTTGTTTTGTGAAGGAAACAAAATTTTGTAACTGAGTAGAAAGATATAAGATATCAATTATCAGCATTTATTAAAAAAACCTACCTTGTCAGTATGTCATTTTGTAAGGATCTTTCTGAGGTAATAGGCTCATGCACTACGTGAGTTTGGGCACAACCTCCTTAGGTTCAGAATCATAAGACCTGACTTATGTGCACGTAAAGGGACAACCTTTAGACGTTCCTATGCCTCTCTTTCAAGTATAAAGCCAGATTTCCCACATCAGTGCATCCGTTGGGTGCTAAGCCTTAAAGAACAAAAATTTTGTCCTGCAGTCTGAACTTCACTAAAAAGACAAAGCCAAAAAGAAAGCAAGGTTGCAGTAGTTGCCATTTTGGTATGAAAATTCATGTCTGTATGACAAAAAAAAGGCAACACAAAATCAAAAGGTATGTTTTTATATTTATCTGTGTTAACAGTTCATTGACCTTATTTGTCCATCTGTTATGAACTGATAGCAATTAATTATGACTTATCCTTATATTTTAGCATATTTATGAAGATCTTCCACTATATAAATCTGTAGTTCTGTAATATAAAATAATATACATCCAAATAGGAAGGAACAGTATTCAACAATCCAGACTGGCAGATCAAAAAGGATGCTATTAGATAAAGAAAAAAATATTCCTGCCAAAACCTACCTTTTTCGTACATACAAACAAGAAAATGAGTCCATTGTTGAATGTAAACCTTATAGAACAAGAAACCTCATCATCTGTGGCTTCCATATGAATAGACCAGAGGAAAACATAAGGAAAGATTACAAATAAAATTTTAAAAAACTATTGTAGAAGACACTCTTCTGTTCACAAAAAAAAAGGCCTATCCTTAAAAAGAAATAAAAATTATTCAAATACTTTCTAGGTGTTTATGGGGAAAAAAAGAAAGAATCAGGATAAACAAAAACTATAAATAATATACTTTGGGGGGAGACCACATTTTCTTTGTATGTTTTAAATAAAAAAAAACCATCAAACTAGAAAGGAAATATAAATCTCTATCCAGATACTTTTCAGATGTTTATAATATGATAAATCCTATTTTCCTGATATCAGGCTTTTTCCTGATATCCTCATGAAGAAATATAGAAATTTTCATTAAGTCTTTAATGCAAAGGATTTTTTTTTTACTTCAATATGAACTTTCACTACCTAAAATTAGATTTCTAGTTAAACTAATTATCTGAGCTTTCTCTGTAACCACAGAGAGGGAAGCTACTAGAGGGTCAACCTGCATATGCATCTTAAATTCTTTAATTTAGGATGTCATTCATATTCCTCTGGAAATACCTATCTCTCTACCTTAATAATAGAGGGAGTTTACATAATAGATTTAGACATAAAGTGCATCCTAACTGCCGAAAAAAAGCAGGTCAGGGAGTGCACTCCAACACTGACCACTTATTTTTCACATTGTTGAACTCTTAGATTATTTCCTGACTCTGTTTTTTATTATTCCATTTAGCTATCTTCATGAAAATCTGACACAAAGAATACTGGCTTTAAGCATCATGGATGCAGAACATTTGACATTTGATCTTGGGTCTAGGGATTAGCTGGTCCTCTTTTATTTAGTGGTATAGACATAGCCTTACAGACCTTATTTTCAGGCAGCTGAAATTAAGTGGGCAAAGTAGAAAAGATATAAAGCTGTTATTTAATTATATCTGATTGACCTTTTTGAAATGTGAGCCACCAGGTTGGTGGGTAAAACTGTGTCAAGTTAAGACTCTTTCTTGTGTGGACCCTTTGATCTATTTTATATTGTGATCCTAGGAAGGAAAAATAAGAAAATAAAACAAGAGCTTCTAAGCAAATAACATCTAGGTATTCTTTTGAAAGATCATGGAGAGCATATTAACTTCATAGACTTTTCCTGTTTTTTTTTTTCATGTATTAAAATTTGTTTTGTCAGAATTTCTAACTTAAAAAAACAAAACAAAACAAAACAAAAACATTAACATCTTTTATTCCTGAATGTGTATGTTTAGGTGACCTGGATGGGGAGGGAGAAAAGGAAAAGGTAGTGACCTGTTAGAAAATATACATTAAGTTAAAATTTCAGACACAAAAAAAAAAAAAGATTTTTAAATTGGAAATTGAAAAAAAAGGATTCACCTTTCTTAAGCATACCCAGAGAATGGGTAAGACTTAGAAAGAAAAAATAAAAGATATATCTGTGTGCATATGAGTATAAATACGATTGTGAATGAGAGAGAATTAGTCTTTAGAAAAATAGTGTTAGGACATAAATCTGGTATAATGAAATGTTGTAACCACTGCTATTAATGAGGGTCTGGAATTAATGTAGGAGGAAAGTGTGTTTCTTCTTGAAGACTCCAAGATACCTGAGATTAGAGGAAGTGATGTAAAGAAATCAACAGTAATTGGAATTGCAGGTAGGTAATAAGCTTACTCAAATTTCTGAGTAACTTGAACCTAAATATTTCAGATATCAGACAAGTCAGTGACTCCAATAATGAAGCAAAAATGTAGCTGTATCAATTACTTATTGTAAAAATGAAATATAGGTAACATCTTCAGATTGCATGGCTCTACACAGATCATTTCAATTCAGAGGATTGCTCTGGTTTATATCAGTGGAAGTTTGGACCATACAGCTTCCTTTTCCTTTCAAAATATATTTCATTATCATCTAGCAGTACCTAAAACCTTAGAGGGCATAAAAAAGGGATGCATTACTATACATCTGGAATATTTTCACTGAAGGATTTGAACTGAAACATCTGGATCATTCGTTTAAAATTATATTTTGCTCTTTGAACAAATAAATGAGAAGGATTTTGCATATTCTTTAGATTTGGACGAAACATTAAGTTCAGTGACTCTTGCATGCAACTCAGGAAATGTCTTACTAAATAACGGTTAAACAATACAAAGAACTTCAAAAATATAATGTGTAGATAAAGCTATTCATATGTGAATAGCACATTATCAGCAACTGAATAACAGAATGAAATATCATTTATCATTGTCAGTCACTGGCAACTCATGCACAGTGTACAAGACTGTTGATTACTGAATAATTTTGAATAATTTTCAAATAAAACTTTACCAGCTTACTTTACTCTCCCATTGCTGCAATAGTAATAATGTATTACCTCATTTTCTTACTACCTTTGCATATATTTTGTATCATTCCTTTACTATTTTTAATTGCCAAAGCAAAAATAGCTGTGAAAAGTGTGCAGAATATCAGCAGCATTTTGAGTCTGATTTCTGTTTAGCATTAAATGTCTTCTGTGTGGTAAAATAGGCCTTCAACTTCCTAGGATGCAAATTTATTTTGATGATATTTAGCACCTTTTTGATAATACTTAAGCAAAATATTCCTAACGTAAGAGAACATAACTTTTTCTTTTTTTATTGTGCCTAAGGAACAGTGTTCTTTAATACTTCTGTTCTTAACACTAGATGAATTTGAACTTATGTGTGATAATAGTAATGGGTTGTATTAAGTGGGTTGCGGCTCAGATTGCTATAATAAATTCTAATTTTTAAAAGTTACAGATCATCTACACTGCCTCCAATCTGAAACGCTGTGAAGATCCACCAGAGAAGGATTCTTCACTAAAGTATAGATATAATTTACTTTAGAATTTTTAAGCTGGAAAAGCAGAGGAGAGGCACAGGCAAACATAGGAAATTATTATCAATGGGAACCTTTGTGTCTAATTCCAGTACTTTATTTAGGTGGTGCTTTCTCTATGTTTCTGAAGTTTCACTAAATTGCAGGAGGGTATGGCAATCAAGTCCTAAAATATGTATTGAAATCCTCAAGAAAAATGAGCAAGGTAGGTACCTTTGAAATAAATGGGATCTACTCCACCCCAAGTAGGCTTTTAATGTTATCTATTAACTGGGAAAGCTCAATGCCTGGGAAGAGGACACAGAAGCACTCTCTACTCTTGTTGAAGTAGAGCTGCCATGCCACCAGGAATGCAGTTCAGCAGGAAAATAGGAGAGATAAAGCCTGTCTCTGGGATTGTGCAAGCCTGGGTTTACAACCCTTTTTCATGAGGACATGTAAGACTACCAGTGCAAACAGAAATAGCTTGCCTGAGAGCAAGACTCTGAGTCCCCAAACACTTCCATCACCTGAGTAGCTTGAACGTTTGGTAGAATTGGGCTTCATCATATCTGATCTCTTTCTGTCTGAAAAATTCTGGCATTCTTGGCTGTGGGTTAGCCCAGTTTCACAAGCAGGGATGGAAAGTACTCTTTCAGTCACTCAATGGACTGGAATGTTAAGTACTATAGATTCAGATGCATCCAAACCCAGAGTCTGCTCTTTCAGGAGGTGTACACCAAAGCATTTAGGTGGGAACTGGCAGTACTAACTACTGTAGCTGTACACTTGCAGTGACTGAGTCTTAAGACTTCTGTTGTTGAGATGGGCAGTTGTAGCAAGTCTAGAAGAAAGTATGGGTTGGAGTGGGAGATTGGTATCCCAACATAGTCAAGCACCATAGCCCAGAGCTCGGCAGGATTTAATCAGATGAGTTAAATGAGCAAGACTGAAGGAGCAGCTTCTTAGAAAAGGGACAGTGAAGATATTTTAGCCCTTGCTTTCTCTCCAGGGAAAATTAACCATCCAGTTAAATAATCCTTAAGACCTGATCAATGCAGAAAAAAATGATCAAAAATATTTATTGTAATTGTGGAAGCAAAAGGACCAAGGAGCAAATTGCTAGCTTTGTCAAGCCTGGTTTGTAACCCCAACGATAATTCACCTCATAATTTTAATTCACATCCTGCAAGAGACTTTTAGACAGTAATCACGAGACATGGTGTTCCTGTGTTGTTTTCTGATTGTGGGTAGTGCAACTGGTAATGGATTACCAGGGTAATTAAGATTGCCAAAGAAAAGGGAATATTTTTATAATACTCTAATTCTATTTGTTCAAATAGCTCTAAAGACTATACATAATTATTGTAAAAAACTGTCCAATGGCTGCCCTTTATTTATCTGAGAAACTGTCCAATAAAGCTTCAGCATTAAAAAAAAAGAGATAGCTACATATTCTAGATAATCAGAAATTCAATCTCCAGAGATATGTCTGAGTTTAAGAGTGCTAAACAGATAATGAGAGATTTTCTGTATTTTGAATCAAAGATAGTTTTCCCACAGTTCAGTTCTGGGCTGTATAAATTTGTTATGAAAGCTGTGAAGAAATATTGAAATTTGAGAAATAATAAATGGTAATTGTGAACAGTGTCTTACAATCTTCTTGGATTTTTATTTTAGTAATTTGCTATGTCTTTTTCATTTTAATTGAAGTCAATGTCCCTAATATTTTCAGATTTCCACTGGGTGAAATACCATGGATATTGTGTCACAATCTGGAATTTTCAAGTCTTATACCCAGTCTTTTTGTTCTTAAAGATATTCAGTCTTCTTATTATGAGTATTCTCTTCTTGATTCTATATCTCTTTTGGGAACTTCATCCAGATTTATAAGAGTTAATGTTTTAGAGTAAAATGTAACAAGCATTATAATTTCTGAGTTGTGTTGTAGATGAAGAACACAAAGGAAAAAAAAAAATAGGCACAGTCATATTTAAAGAATCAAAAAATCAATTGGTCATTAAACAATGCGATAAGAGGTTAAGAAGGAAAATATTTTGTAGAATAATGAATATTTTAAAAAAATGTGTTTGTGAACTTTTATTTTTAATTTAATGGATATGGAATATTTTTAATTTCTTCTAACCAAAAGGATAAATTGAATATTTAAAAGTAAAAAAATGCTTTTAAGTAAAAAACATTAATTTTGAAGACAATATTTAATTTGATACACTATTAAAAGTCATATGTGACTGGAGTATAAGACAAGATGTCAACAGCAAAGCAGTGGCCATATTTAGAAAGTATTTTCTGGTTGCGTAGGTATTCACCTTTGACTATATAAATTTCCTTAAAATTAATTATTTAATTAAAATTAATTTAAAAAGTAATGCCAAGAACAAAACTCACAGTATTTTTTACAACAATCTCTGCTCACTTAGCTGTTCAGTGCAGTTAATGGGAATATTTCTCCTGCTTTCACGAGTACAGAATCAAACCACTAATTCTTGTTAAAGTTATTAGACTTTCTTCTGTTGGATAAGCATTTTAACAAAAATTGCCTATGATGACCCTCTCTAAATCTTCTCACTGATACCTTTATTTTGGGTTAGCAAAATTATATAATATGTAATACTGTATATTTATATATATGTATATATTTATAGTACAAACTTATTGAAGAATAAGTAATTATTTTTTAGAACATTTCAAATCATTAGTTAAGGGGAAAATACTGAAATCATAGATTTCAAAGCAAAAAAAAAGTTTTTTTTTTTTAATTTAATTTATTGCAGTTTCTCAAAACTGGAAGACTGAATATGATCTAAGTATTGACAACTTGTTCTCTCAGATATGAATAAATGGAAAGAATGTATAGCATAGCTTTAAGCCTCATTATTCTAACAGGTATTTTAAAGGTATTTTCAGATTATTTTTAGACTATTTTATATATTATACTCTTCCTATATTCTTACTTTTTTAATTTTTTTTTTTTTTATTATACTCTTATAAACCTTTGGTTAGCAGTGTTTCTCATCAGCAATGTTTTGTTTTGTAACCAGTACTTACTTGAATGTAGGAGAAAAATAGTACAAGAAAAAAGAAAAATATATTACAGAGATCTTAATTCTTTTAATTTAAATTTAGTTATCTAAAACTTAGAGGATAGGTTTAACTCCAGTTTGTAAACACCTAAATTTAGCTGGAATAGAATAGAATAGGATAGGATAGGATAGACCAGACCAGACCAGACTGTTTTAGTTGGAAGGGACCTACAATGATCATCTAGTCTAACTGCCTGACCAATTCAGGGCTAACCAAGTTAAAGCATGTTATCAAGAACATTGTCCAAATGCCTCTTGAACACTGACAGGCTTGGGGCATCGACCACCTCTCTAGGAAGCCTGTTCCAGTGTTTGACCATCCTGTCACTAAAGAAATGCTTTCTAATGTCCAGTCTAAACCTCCCCTGACACAACTTTGAGACATTCCCAAGCATCCTGTTACTGGAGGAGAAGAGCTCAGCACCTCCCGCTCCACTTCCCCTCCTCAGGAAGCTGTAGAGAGCAATGAGGTCACCCCTCAGCCTCCTGTTCTCCAAACTAGACAAGCCCAAAGTCCTCAACCACTCCTCATAGGACATTCCTTCCAGCCCTTTCACCCGCTTTGTTGCCCTCCTCTGAACACATTCAAGGACCTTAACAAAGGTACTTAACCTTTTAAATTGTGGGCCCCAGACCTGCACACAGTACTCAAGCTGAGGCCACACTAACGCTGAAAAGAGTGGGATAATCACCCCTCTTGACCAGCTGGTTATGCTCTGTTTGATGCACTCCAGGATGCAGTTTGCCCTCCTGGCTTCCAGGGCACGCTGCTGACTCTTACTGAGCCTGCTGTCAAGCAGCACACCCAGGTCCCTTTCTGCAGGGCTGCTCTCCAGCCACTCCTTTCCCAATATACAGTTGTGTCCAACACCTACATAGGAAATAAGTGTTTAAGCTCCCATAATAGCCAACACAGTGAGTAAAGCTTAATTCATTTTCTCTCACATAGGTGCTGATGTTGTTTTAGATATCATAGGGTATTCTGCCTGGTCTCAGGCTGTCCCCTGCAGAAGGGCTTGGATATGATAGAGACACCAGGTCGCGCCATCTGCTTTGTGTGGATGCCTTGGATAACTTCAGCATCTGAAATGGCAAGTGTGGATATATCCATGTGTGGGTAACTGAATTCAGCCTAATGAAGTCTAGGGAGCTGTTCAGCTCATTCTGGAATAGATAACATTTGCTTGGCTGAATAGCTGTATGGCTTATATTGACTTTATTCCTCATCAATTATGATGGAAGATTAAACATGTGACTTACAGGTAGACTCCATAATTAGGCATCTAAGCATATATAATATAAATTGTTAAACTCTATCACACTTACTGTTTGGTTTAAGCTGGTTGTACAGGCTAGTTCTGTAATCAAGTGCAGTCAAAGCAGAGATCAGTAACTCCTACAAATGATAATTGCACTAAAATGGCATATCTAACTATAGTATGTGTTTTGTAACACAGTGATGACACAGTCAGATTCAATTTTACAAAACTATGTAAGCCGTGTGATCATTAGAGGGGCAAAGATGGGTGTAGTTGCACATAGGGAACATCCAAGTAAGAAAAATTACCAGAAAAATGGTAAGAAAAACACAAAGAACGGGAAATAGGCAGGACATCTTCCTGATGTGACTGATGGGAAGGGAAGGGAAGGGAAGAGAAGGGAAGGGAAAAGGGAAGGTGATAAGCCTTATAAGTAGCAGAGAAGACTTCCCCTTTTTGGGAGGAAGTGCAACAGCATAAAAAGTCATGTGAGGACAAGCGAGGAATATTGAAAAAGAAATTTGCACTTTGGTTATGACTTTCTTGTTGATGAGCTCTCAAACCTGATCACCTTGAGGATTAGAACCAACAAGAAATACAGATGTTAGTGTTAACTGTACAGCTTCAGCTCTATGGCAAAATATACTTACAAATTGTACTCACATAATTTAGAATATAACTGTTAAAAAAGTGAGACTTTTGTATATGTAACAAGGATCATTAATAATTTGTAAGAATTGACCATTTGCAAGAAATGTTTTGCTAATGAATGTATTTAGTAAATTTTAGTTTTAAAATTTAAAACTGACTGAATTTTTCAGTCTTCTAAACACTTTGTCGCAGCAATCTCTAAATTCCTGATATAAGTATACATATATTCATTTGTAACACAGGAGAAGAAGATAAACGTCTCCAGTTTTCAGACATTCACTTCAGTATAGGAACCAATGTCCTTTGTTTCAGTGTCTTTAACTTTTTCCTTAACTATCCAGTCATGATTATTTGCTTGAAGTCCATGTCCAACTTTTAGACAAATAAAAGTAAAATAAATCCAATCTAAGGTCAGATTTCTGGAGAAAGACAAGGAAGGTGATCAGAAGAAAGAAATGTCAGAGAGAAATAACGTTAGAAGAGAAATCAGGAATGCATATAAAAGACTGAACAGAGAGATAAGGAAACAAAAGGAAAAAAGTCAAGAAGAGCTAAGAGACCATCTGTTATTGACCCAGCTGAAATGGAAAAAAAAAATCAGGAAAGAAAAAACAGAATACAACCAAAAGAAATAATACAAATTATTATTCATATACCAGTCCACTAAATAGAAAGTTTATTAACAGTATTTCACAGCTAACTGATTGTAAATGGATGTCATATCTCTCCTACCTTCCATTAGATACTGCAAGTTGTAGATCAGAGGCTTTTAAGAATATCCTGTAAAAAATAAATATTTTTTTGGAAATTCAAGATTAGTAAGAACACAACCTTGGAGAAGCTGTACCTGGGCAAGCAAAACAAGCTTTTCTCCTGAGCTACTGGTTTTAGTTTTGAGAATAATAGATTGAGGGTACATTTTCAAGGCCTGATTACTGATATGTCCCATGACAATACAGATCTACTAAGAAATCACTGTTTTTTGTTTAGATAAAAAAGTAATTTAAAAGAAAATGAACATAATTTTAAATCTATGATGATATCTTTATACAGAATTAGTGAAAAAAAGTATAAAAAGACAAAATAATTAAAAATCTAATCGTGACCTTTATATTTGAACAATTGTATCTTTGTCCTCATTAATCCTATCATATTAATGATATTAATATTTCCAATTACTATATTAAATAGATTTTTCTGTTTAAAGTAATAAAGCCTGTATGAAAATGTTTCATAAATATGTCTTAAACAGAATATCTTTAGTTCCAAAAAAGAAAATAAACCAAAGACCTTCTGTTTCTTTGTGTACTAGGTTTATCCTTGACTGAGATTAAAACGGATGAACGGATAAACCATATGAAAGATAGCATACTCTGCCATTGTTTGAAAAGCATAAAACACTTCTGTAGAAGGTTATTATCAGAGAATTAGTAGGATTTACAGAAGGGATCCTTTCTGATGGCTCGATGATGTTTTGTGGTTGTGTGCATTTTTATTATTATGGCTAACAGGATTAAACACTGCATAATTATAATCTTTTTTCTTTCTTGTTATTTTAACACTGAATGTTCATAATATTTGTATTCTCAGGACTTTTTTATTAACAATGAACAATGAACCAAAAAGCTTATATTAGCTCATTATAAAGCAGTATACAGTATGCTATACACTAAATAGCCTCTGTTATCCTAGATAGAAATGTAACAGCAGCCATACCTTCATACTTTGAAATACAGATAAATTTATTTCTTAATAAAAAGCATTCTGCAAATAGCTCGGTATGATATGTACCACAATTGTTATGAAGATCAAATTGGAAATCCTAACATTTCTTAAATGCCATATAACTTATTTTTCAAGACTTTCAGGACTATGTTCATATCACCATCTTTGCCCGTGTCTTATTTAGAATGTGTATCAATGATTATATATACAAGTTTTCCTAATGGCACTGAGGGCCCAGAGTTTTTACCTTTATATTGTTTTTTTCTTAAATAAAATAATTATTTATACTCAGTCTGTAATCTCTAACTTTTAATAGAAAGTTAAAGAAGTAGCCTCTCTGAATATTGTGAAAGATCCTACTAAGAAAATACAAACTTTAATTTACAGAAAAGAGAATCATTACTAATAACATGACTATATAGAATATTTTCATAAAGAAAATAAGTAATACTGACAATATAGATAAACCAGTGACTTTTTATTGTTAGTGAATAGAAGTATGGGAAAGTAATTTAAGTTTTACAGTGGAGTTTATGATTATTGCCTTACATCATCAGCTGTTAAAAGTCAATGTATGTTTTACCATCTATTTTCAGATTATTTTACTTACAAATACGTATTACCATCATATACAACAGATGGGCATAAGCTGTGTAGACATGATACTGCTGTGTAAGAAATCTCAGAAATGACAATTGAAACATGATAAATTTTGCCATTACCTTTTGTTGAAAAGAGAAAGCTCAGAATGGAAATCTACAAAATTAAGTCAATGGGGACTTTCCCATGAATTTCATCTGGAGCTGAAAAGACAGTTCAAAGTGGGCACATGGATCACCTGGACCACCAGGTGACCACTAAGACAACAACATCAGAAACAATTTATAGGAAGGACGTACTGGCTGATCAGAGTTGAGGATCAAGAATAAGTTGCCAAGTAAAATTCCTCTCAGGATCCATAGGAAATGTTATTTTCTTCTGCAAATTCTGATGATTACCTGTTTTCTTCATGCTTCCCTGAGGGAGCTTATTTCTTGGTATAAAATCCCTGTTGTTTCCATTATTGCCTGCCCATCTCATTGTGAAGTGTTGTTCGAAAGGAATGAGCCCGGTTTTTCTCAAAGCTTCCCTCTTCCATGGTGATTCAGACTGTGTGCACCAACAAAGACAAGCCCCCAGAGTAGCCTCCTTTGGTACATAGACATACCCATTAAAATAAAGATAACACAGAGTAACAAGATGTCATGACAAATCTGTCAAATTAGTCTTTTTTTTAATTCTAATTCCATTGTTTCTATATGTTACAGAAGAGATGAGATTTTATCAGAGTTTATTCATATATATTCAGTTCCTAGATTTCAAAACACATTTATAGATAACCTCCATGACTTTCTATTGAAATAGAGTTATATATTTACATAATTTTTTAAAGCTCATGGAGAGGTCTGATAAAAGAGAATTTTATAAACTGATTAACTACTTAATCTGCACTGAAATACCTTATGCTGTAAAGTTAGATAAAACATTTGTTTTCACATTTCTAATCAACTACTCTTTCCCATACTAGTACTGCTTGAGTTTTATAACTAGTGCTATTGTAAAACAGAAGATATATGTACTTTAATAACAAAAATGTTGCTTGCTACTTATTTTTAGAATGCATCATTCAGAACCTATTTAAAGATGCAAATTATTGTAGCAAAACATCACGGGGCCATAAAGATTTATAAGCTGTTAAATGATCTTCAGGGCAGAAGCAAATAACGTGTAACACCTGGCATAGACAGTATGTTTAACGATAATACAAATCCTTTATGGTACATTAACACCTTCAGAAATGAATAATGTCCTAAAATCAATTCCACAAAAAGTTACAGATGAGGGTCAACATATAATGTAATTGCGCTGAACAAAATCAGCAAATAAAATTTATCTAACTCCTTTATGCAAGCTCTCTTACCATTAATATTTCCCAATAAACAGAATTTAAGGTGTGTTTGTGATGGATGATATTTATTTCCTTGAGGATCTGAACTATTTTGCTATTTATCAGAATTAGAGTTATTATACATCCTATTCCTCATTACGTGCCTAATTAATTTGCTGTATTAAAAATTCATCTTACTTTGTTCAGATCAGGCAAGCCAAAACCTTTTAATTTCATTGTGCTCAAAAGATTAATTTTCTCTGCTACTGTAAGGACTAATAAATTATTCGTATTACCTGAATCAATCAGAAAATCACTTTTTTCCCCCACACAGTTATTGCAAAGCTAGAGGGCTTTTCTAAGCATTTGTTTTCCTGTAAATTTAAAATATTTAATTGCAACATTGGACAAAAGAATGTGAACTTTTGCAACACATATAGGGATATATAGTTCCTTCCCAGTGAAAGTAAGGCAACAAATGGTCCTGCTGAACACCGTACCTTTAATGAAACTCACTAAACCCACTTTTTTCTACTTTGAAAGATAGCTACGAGCTTGTGAAAACTGATCATATCTTTTGCATTTTGAATAATTAATTCCATGACTTATTTTTCAGACTGTATCGAGAAATCAGAACAATTAAAATTTCTATGACAATACAGTAGTGTCAAGAATTTTAAAAACAAACAAATAAATAAATTATTTGATGGACAGTCTACATATTCTCTGCATTCAAAAGTCTAAATAATTTTGATTAAAGATCATCTTTGATAAATATACAGTTCAGCTATGTTCTTTGAAAGAGTTACATTATAGATGTAGCTGTACATGTCTGAAATACATATATAATGAAATATGTCATTTTGCTTTCTACTGAAGATTTTTTAATGTTGGAAAATACTGTGATTTTACAAACTTTCTGATGTTTGAACTTTTTGTCCTTAATCAGACTTTATTAAGATTTTTATCTCAGACTCCTTTTCTTGGAATTATTAAAGGGCAAATATAGGTCACTGTGTTTGATCAAGATTGAACACAATGTTAAAACTCAAAATTCTAATATGGAGTGAAAAATTGCAACTGTATCAATTCTTTCCCCTTTTTTACCCCACTGTAGGATGTAATTTATTTCACATGAAAATTGTATTTGTAAACAAAAACTATATAACTCTCTTCAGACTATGGGCATATATTAAATCAATGTTCACAATTTTCACTAAGAAATATGATAGCTAAGATGTTCCATTTATCACTGGCTCAGAATAAGATTATCTTGGCAAATATTAACTGTCTTTAAATTTGGCATATAGTCTAAGACAAACTATGGTGATTAATTCAATTTCAGAGTCAATGAAAAGAGACTGAAGACATATGACTATAAGATAGACAGAAAAAAATAGACATTTTCAGGTGTTTTCTTTCCATAGATCACAGGGCATAGATAACTTGATAGGTACGTAACTTATAGGAGGATGTCGGGAAGCGAGATGAATCCTATCTTTGACGAATGAAGGGAAAAAAAATCGTTCACCTGAAAACATATCCATGCACTACAAGATAGATCAAAAAAGAAAGGATCCACTTGTGACACTAATGAAGTCTTACAAATCCTGATGTTCTCAAGATAGTCTGGTGAAAGATCAGGGAAGATAGTATTCATGCAAGTCCAAGAACTTGCCATCGTCTACAGTTTTCTGCAGCATAAAGTGCCACTTATAGATTTGTCTACGATCTTAAAGATTTGAATTTTAAGGAAGAAATTATTATATTTCCAATATGCATTAAAACTCATAACAATTTTTTTTTTTTTTTTTTGTGATTTAACCCTCACTACAATAGTCATAAACATACATCCAAACCCGAATAGGACAAGACTTTTTGTCAATTTCATCAACACATTTGTATAATAAATTCAAAATATTACACGAGGTCAAAGTGCTTCATTCTGAAGCTTTCTGAGCCTTGTTTGACTTACCTTTCATTTTTTAATATTCTTCAGATTTGTTGCCCACAAAAGAAAGTGAAAAATAAGAAATAAATATTTCATCTGATACCAAATTTTTACTCCATTTTCAAAGGCCTGAAAACCCCTTTATTTTTGCTGTTGAAATTATGGGGAAGTATATGTTCAATTAAAGTATGACTTTTTATCTAAATATTTTTATTAATATTTGACTTTTTATCTAAAACACAATCTTAATTTAATGTAAACATATTTATTAAAAAAATATCAAAAACTGCTCAATAAGGGTCTAATCCCACAGAACTCTTATTATACAGTGGTCAAAAAAAAACCCCAAACAACCAAAATCAACTCTCTGAACCTGCAGAGTAGTGTGACTCTCCAGCAAAGTGATTGAAAGAAGAATGAGTCCCAGTCCCCAGTACAACACATGCAAGGGTTGTTTCATGTAAAACTTACACAAACAGGTGTTGGAAAGAAAACTCAGGCTCTGTGTTCTGACATTTTAGATTAGTATTCTTACCTTTAGGCTACAGTTAGCCTTAAACTACTCTCCCCAAAAGTAAGAAATATGAGGATGAAAAAGCTCAAGAAATAGAGGTCTCCAAGATACTGGATAGTGAATAGAAAGGCACAGCAGTTCCTCCACCTCAAAGCTCACATCTTACCAAAAGAAAGGTATTTTCTCTTAAGGCAGACAACTGTCTTTTACAGGCAATGGGATCCTGCAGAGCTGTATAAATTATTCTCTAAGAACAGGAGACTCACAGGATTGTGCCTCTCGGGCTACATCTCTCCCAGTAAACTAAAAAGACAAGTCATGTTTCTCTGCTGTTTGACTGCCTGCATGCTCCTCGGCACGTTTTGTCCCACGCTGGCTAACACACTACCAGAAGAGGTTCAGACGTGGTTTTGGGGATAACAAACTCACCATAAACAGCCAGGTCAAGACCACCCTTCTCTGATATGGAAGAAAATCTAGCTGTACAGATGTGAATCACACCTGTGGGGACAGAGAATAAGTCCTGGCCTCTTTTGTGGCGCACAAACACAGCCTAACAGAAAAAGACGAGTTTTTGGATTCCATGCGAGGGATAGGCATAAATATTTGCTGTTGTGTAAAAACACTTCTTTAAACGTGTACAAATCTTTAAGGTCAAAAGCTGATTGATTGCATAGTTAAACAACCCCATGATTAAGCAGCACTGAACATGAGTTTTTCAGAATCTAATTCTAGATTCAGGTCTTGTTATTTCCATGTGTAAATTTACTTCAGTCAACTTTTTAGACCTTTTTTTTTTTATAATAACCAGCTTCAACTTATTTTTACCTCTCACTGTCTGAAATTCCAGAAATCATACTTCTCTGGGATTTATGTATCAGTTATTAGACATTTACCCATCAACATAGCAAATGTTAAGAATGAGACATTGCAACACTTGCCTAAAAGCATCAATCATCTGGCAGCATGGGGAAACTAGGCACAGTTAGGTAGCAGTAAAAGTTATTTAAGATGTAGTAATAAGGAGCCCGCACTACCTCCTCAGTCCTGTATGCTGTTACGGAATGTGTGATTAGAGGGCCCAGTTCTGTTAAATATATGAGTAAGTTTAAATATGTTACTGTAATAAAATTGGCATAAATTAATTTCTGGATTTGAAATATTTATTATACAGATGTATCTAGGAGAGTCTGCTAAAAGACTCCTTGTAAAACATGAATTTGAAATCTGATAACAAACCCCAGCCTTCAAGATCCTTATATAAATTTTTATACAGTATCAATTCTTTGTTCAATCAAGCACAATTTTTCAGCATAATACTCTGCAGTCTTTAATTCCTGCCAAAACCAAACACACATACCTTCATAAATCCTTGATCTTTTCTTGTCTAAAGCTGTGTATACCTCCTGCAGCCCTCTGCTTTCTTACATAAACAATTCATAGAAACAGGATGAGATGGTTGCATACGTGGTTTTTTTTTAATGTACAAAACACATTTTAATTGTTTGTTTGGCTTAATGGTACTAATATACTTAAATGATACCAATGGTTTTTAATTATTTAGTACTAGTGTTGCATATATAAACATTATGATGCAATGATATAAAATTAAGAGGTTTGTTGTTTTTTTTTNTTTTGTAAAGTGACTATTGTAAGTATATATATATGTGTGTAAAATATATATATAAAAAGGAGGTTTTCTATTCTAATTATTAAATAAATCACTAGTTAGAAGATTCAGCAAAATGATGGAAATAATGGTTTCCATGTTTTCTTCTATTTGAAGACATTCTCCAGTTGCCATGAAAATACATGTTATAAGAAGATACTTAAGGTAACTATCAGTTCTTCTACTGTTGCTACTGCACAAGGCCCAGCAAAATCAAGAATTCATAAAAAAATGAAAAAGCAAGAAGAAATTTAGGGATTATAATAGTTAACATGAATGTGTAAGAAAAAAACATGGGCTTTATAGGCAAATTCCCCTGGTTAAAACACAGAAGCTGTCCCAGGAGTTGGCACTAGATTTAGGCTTCTTCCCAGCTTTGTAAGGTCTGTAACTACTAAAGCTACAAAACTGTGCTCCTTTTTATGTTTTCTTTGTATAACCCAATGATTCTTGAATTATGTTCTGCAAAGTGGAACCATCCTAATAGACTTAGTAGCTTATACAATGGTTAGGGCACTTAAGTGGAAAATTGAAATACGGCTTTTAATCTACTCACACACAGAAAGGAACAGGACCTCTATCTCTCTCTTCCTAAACAATTTTTCTTTAACATACAGGCAATTGTTGAAAAATCAGGCAGATTCACAACCAGTTTAAAAAAAACAAGCAAACAAACCTGAGCTTTGCTCAGTTGTTTGGAATAATGAGTGTCGATATCTGACCTGATCTGGGAACTCCAGACTGCAAAAGGACCTTTCTGTATCTCCTGAGAGAGGCATTCAAAGGGAAGACTTAAGCTTTGTGTCTTCACCTAACATAATGTGAGGGCTAAATCTAAGCATATTCTTTCTCAGTGTTTTGAAACATTTGGCCCATAATCGGTATCTTTACTGTTCCTCTTTTGACCCACATTTACTGTTAATGGGTATTTTACATGATAAAGCTGTATTTTAAGTTATAGTTCATACCAGAGTGAGTGAAGTGGAATGATATCTGCTGTGAGTCAAGAGGGATTGTCAGTATACACATTTATCAGGTATAGTGATAAAGATGCAACTTATGATTTTGCAGCAGCAGTAAAATTGCCTGGATAATGACAAAATGTAATGACATGGATGCTGAGTAAGGTGGTTGCATCTGAGAAGAAAGTGATAGCTTTGTGAAGAGAGTGATATAAAAATATACACATCACAGTG
>VZTQ01011637.1:0-49011 GCA_013400755.1 Pelecanoides urinatrix
GGGGGGGGCTGGGGGCACTCGAACTTTGGGGGCAAGGACCGAGCAGGGAAATGCAGCAGCACAAGGCGATCGGGTTCCAGAAGGCACATTTTATGGGGCTGAGAAGTCTACTGCATAATGGTCCGGGGAAGGAAGTATTAAAATCTTTAACCAGTTTTCAGAGACGCGATAATTAAGGTGTTGTAAGCTACAATTGCCTGGAAAAAAACCAAAGGCAAGGAATAAGATTTTTATCACTTCAGAAGTGGTCACTCATGGATTTGAGGTTTAAAAAAAAAAAAAAAAAAAAAGAGAAGGAAAAAAATCCCTGCAAGAAAAAGAAAATGGAAACGATTGCTGAACAAGGGTCCGGCCAGGGGCTGCGGGGAAGAAGAGTGGCAGAAAGCGGGAGCTGGGTGTGCAGCCGCGGGCGCTGGGAAGTCGGGGAACCTGATTCGGGAAAGCACTTAGCATTGTCCGGAGTCCAGCCATTCACCGCTTTAATCAGGCACTTTAATGGAACTTGAGCCCAGGCTTAATGCTTAAGCATCTTCAATGGAGTTGCTCTCTTTCATCAGGACCTCTGGGGAGGAAAGAATATTGGCTTAAATTAATGAGGCCTCAGAAATGGGTGAGGGAGATTGAATTCACCCCTTCCCTCCGCCGCCTGCGAGGAAGGAGCGGAGGCAGCGAAGGCGGCAGCTGCTCCGTGCACCCTCTTAGTGCACACTCACTCCCTGTGCGCTCTCCGTGCACACTCTTAGTGCACACTCACTCCCTGTGTGCTCTCCGTGCACACTCTTAGTGCACACTCACTCCCTGTGCGCTCTCCGTGCACCCTCTTAGTGCACGCTTGCTCCCTGTGCGCTCTCCATGCACACTCTTAGTGCACGCTCGCTCCCTGTGTGCTCTCCATAGTGCACGCTCGCTCCCTGTGCGCTCTCCGTGCACCCTCTTAGTGCACACTTGCTCCCTGTGCGCTCTCCGTGCACACTCTTAGTGCACGCTTGCTCCCTGTGCGCTCTCCATGCACCCTCTTAGTGCACACTCACTCCCTGTACACTCTCCATGCACACTCTTAGTGCACGCCCGCTCCCTGTGCGCTGTCCATGCACCCCTCCAGCTCCTCCCGAGGGCAGGACAAGTCCTTTCCCCATCTCCCCACGTCGGGAACAAATTCATTCCTTCGGCTGTGCCCCGGACGAGGGGGAGAGCAGAGCGGAGCTGGTGGGCTGCCGAGCGGGAGAGGGCAGCGATGCCGAAAACTGCGTCCCTGGCAGGCGGCCGGCATCGCCCCAAAATGCGAAGGGAGGGCACCGGGGGGAGAAAGGTCCCGAGCATCCAGAAGTCACCGAAAGCCGAGCTATGCACGCTGAAAGTCCCCGCCAGGCGCAGATCGCCTTGCTCTTCTGAAGAGTACTGGCCAGGGGTGAGAAGCGGTAGGGAGCTACTTTTACCTCTTTGAACAATATTGCAGAAAACATAAGGAGAATGATTGAAATGGGCTGGAGCGTGAGCAGCCCTGAACTGCACGGTAACACATCCCAACAGCAATATGGGGGGGAAATATATATATATATAAAAAAATATATATATTAAAAATAATATATATATATATGAAGAAGGTAGCAATCTACCCACTTGTGCAGAGCTCGCTGGAGGAGGCAGGAGGTGGAGCTGGGAGTATCTAATGGGGTACTGCAGAGGTCATTCGTTAACATCTTCCTTAATGACCTGGCAGAACGCGTAAACAGCATGTTAATGACCTGGCAGAGAAGATAAGCAGCTTGTCAATGAAATTCCCGTGGATACCCCGATGTGCGGGGCTGTGCATAACTTCCACAGTCAGGGAAACATGAAAGGGGTCTAAATGGCTGGAAATACGCACAGGAAACTTAATGATTTTGTTAGGGGAAAAAAAATCTAATCGGATCTATCTGGGGCGAGTGATTAAAAACTTGTTGGAGGGGGGAGAGCGGCAGCTGGCAGCTCGGCAAAGGCTGCTGGGGACGGCAGCCGCGGCAGGTCGGGTTTAATATGCAGCTATGCCGGAGCTCTTCTCGTCTACCTCTCCCAGGGAAAACATAAAGTGCATTTTCAGGTCACTGATCCACCGAAAGAAGGAAAAGCCCCCAAAAGGAGCAGAAGCTGGAGGAATGGTATGTAAGCTGAGATTTTAAAACACATGGATCTGTTTTCTTTGGACCCAGAGCGGCTAGGGGAAGTCACAACAGCATGCAAATATCCCGCAAGGTTTTAACACCAAAGGAAAAATGATTGAGGGTGGCAGAAGAACAGAAGGCGACCTCAGGCCGTATCCTACCCAAGGGGAAAGTGCCGGCAGCCCGGAGGCCGAGCTCCGCACCACGCCGGTGTCGTGCCGGGGCACGTGGCTGCCGGCGGAGGAGCCCGGGGCATCGCACCTCGGCGGCTCCAGGGCTGCTCCCCCGCTCGCCGCAGCCTCTGCCCTTTGGCCGGGGCAGCAGATAAAAGCGTTGCTTTTAAACTGTGTAAAAAAAAAATAAAAATAAAGAATCCCAACAGGGCAGGAACCTAAATTCTGAGACCCAATGTAAAAGTCAGATTTGGTGGTTCTCAGAGTGACACGGAGGGTTTTTGTGAGGAAGGGTGGTCAGAGATGGGTTCTCTTGTTGGCCTTTGTGTCTCGCTGTTTTTCATCTTCCACATCCCGCAGCGCTTCTTTATTCTGTTCTTCACCATCACCCTGCATGTCTGAAGTCCATAGTGTCAGATTATCACGTAACAACTGCACGGTAAAGGTCAGATCTGCCGTCCCCAGGGTCAGACCTTCCATCCCCAGGGTCAGAGCCCGCGTCTTGGCATGAGAGCGGGTTTCTGCTAGCTGGCTGGAAGAGGCTGGGGGACTGCTGTGCATGGCCACGTAGTCACGATGCTGCTGCAGGAGGGACCTGGAGGGAGATGGGCTGGACAGGCTGAACTCTTCTCGCAGCTCCCCAGGGGCAGGGTCCCCGCAGAAATCCCAGCACGTACCTACCCGCGCAAGTGCCCTGAACGAGTCGGTGATCTCACGTGAATGAGCTAAGAGCTGGCTGGGTCCTGCCAGGATTTACATGGGAGGCTCCAGAGAGTCTGTGTGTACTCACAACCCTCCCGCCGAGAGCCGCAGCTCTCCCCGAGGGGAGCAGAGCGGGGCTCCCTTTCCTGCTTCCCCACCCTGCCCTGCCAGCTCCAGCTCGCTGGCAGCCGTCCTGCGCCGGCCGGCCCACGCTGCCTCCCCGTGCGGCTGCGCAGCTCTGCCAGCACCGTCGCCACTGCCCCAGGCCAGCGAGATCCAGCACCCCGCACCCCTGCATCCCTGCATCCCTCCACCCCTGCATCCCTACACCCCTCCCTTCCTGTACTCCTGCATTCCCACATCCCTGCACCCCTGCCTCCCCTGCATCCCCTGCATCCTCCCGCACCCCTGCATCCCCTGCCTCCCCTGCATCCCCTGCATCCTCCCGCACCCCTGCATCCCCTGCCTCCCCTGCATCCCCTGCATCCTCCCGCACCCCTGCATCCCCTGCCTCCCCTGCATCCCCTGCATCCCCTGCACCCCTGCATCCCTACACCCCTGCATTCCTGTACTCCTGCATTCCCACATCCCTGCACCCCTGCATCCCCTGCATCCCCTGCATCCTCCAGCACCCCTGCATCCCCTGCATCCCCTGCATCCTCCAGCACCCCTGCATCCCCTTACCCTGGCACCCCCGCAGCCCACAGCCCATCCCCACCCACCACGGGGGTCGGGAGGGGACCCCAGTTTCCCACAGGGCACCAAGGCTATAAAATCCTCCTGTTTAGGCAGAACACGGTGCCGTGCCGCCTGCTTGGGCCATCGCTCCATGTCCCGCCGCAGGTTTTGCCGATGCAGCCCGGGGAGCCCGCGGCAGCGGCGTGGCTTTTCCAGCCGCGCTTCGACGCTGACTCCCGGCACGGAGCAGGATGGGGCGAGAGGCAGAAGAGGAAAGTGGAGAAATGATGCTTTATCTCAGCAATCGCAAAAGGGATAAACTGACATCATGAGGAGTTGCACAGCAGCGTTTCTTTTGTGGGGCTGGTAATTTGTGACAGCGAACATCACTGAAAATATCTTAATTAATGTTTATTTTGATGGCTGTGTAGGTTTGGGGTGACGTGTCCCTGAGTCTGGAACGGGGAAAGGGGGCAGGGTGGCGAGGAAAAAAAGCAGATTTTTTTTGACTTGCTGCCCAGAACCACAAAAATGTCTTTTAAAGACTCCCTCCCTCGCCCTAACAGGCTCATCGGGAGCAGGGAAGAGATCATGGAAAGAAGAGAGATAGAAAGATAGAAATTCAGAGGAAAGGGGTGAGGGGCAAAGACATGGGAAGGAGACAGACAAACACACACAGAGCAATTTGCATGTTTTATGAGTCTTTGATTTCAGTGTATTTACAACCTCACTGCTAACACCCTGGTGGGAAGTTCTGGAGATTACTGTATTTACCCTCTATTTCGCTTTACATCTTTATCAAGCGATCTGTCTGTCTCGCCTCCAGCCAGTCGTTTAACGAGCTGCATCTACGGCAGGTACCGACCGGGTTCAGAGGAGCCCCTTCCCCGCCAGCCTCCGGCAGCGGTTCCCATGGCCGGCACCCGCCGGCGCTGCCGCTGCCAGCCCAGGGACGCCCCTGCCGCCCCCCTCGCCACGGCTCTCCCCGGTCACAGAATCATAGAATCACAGANTGCAACGCGGCTGCCGTGGGGGGCTGCATCCACCCCACCAGCCGCTGCACCAGGGACAGAGGAGATTTTGCTGGGGTGCTGCTGGAGACGCAAAGATAATCTTAGGAAACAGCAGAGCTGTTGATGTCTTTTTTTTTTTTTTTTTTTTTCTGGAGGGATCTCATCTCCTTGTCGCTGTCATCGTTTTTCCCCAGCTTCAAAGATGGGCCACAGCATTTCTGGGATCAGGCCAGGCAGTTTCTGGTTCAGCAATGGGTTTATTCGGCACAGGGGAAGGGGAGCCCCAACCCAGAGTGTTCAGTTCCTAAATGGGAGAGACGCCGAGCGTGCGGGAGTTCCTGCCCTGCGAGCATCCTGTTCTCCCATTTCTTTCCCATTTTCCTCCTTTTTGAGCCATTTTCGATGTTTCCACCAAAAGAATTGAGTTCCCTGCTTTAATCAAGCGTAGCACAGAGATGGGATGGCCGGCAGGACCAGCAGATACAACACGCAGCCAACTGCTTTGTGTTCATTTGAGGTTGGAAATATTGCATCCAGCTCGAGAGCAACTTCTACAGACCTTGGTGTGGGAAATGCCTTTTCTACCAAGTGCCTGTCTGCTGGCAGAGGCAATTTTCGGCAGAAATTTCAAGCCCTGGGTGACTCCGCCGTCTCGCCAGAGAGCCCCCGTCACCCAGACACAACTCTTCACTACGCAAAGAGCAACTGCCTCGCGCCGGGCTTCGCAGCACCATCCTTCCCAAAATCACGCCGTGACCCCAATTAACACTCTGGAGAAGCAGCTAATGAGTGCTTCTTCTAATGCCCTTTTCAGCACGTTTGCTTAGCATGAATCTTATGACCTGCCTCCATCAGTCAAGGCGCACCCGTAACGCATCTCCTATTCTCCGACCCTCAGAGCACGCCGAGTTGTGATCAAGGAAAGATTTTCCCGAAGGATTTTGGCTTCTTATCGCTCTTGGATTTCCCCCAGATAATCACGATTTTTTTTCCTCAGGTTTAGACACCCACACGCACACAAGAAGGGCTCTGCCAAGAGCAGAGCGAGGGCAGCCTGGCAGGGTCTTTTTTACCAGGGCTCTGCCCTCCGCGCCGCGGGAGCTGGCTCCAGTCGGCTGCGAACCCCCCCAGTACCGTTTCCACTCCATAATTGGGCAAGCGCTGCTCTTCCTATCAGATCTCCAGCGCAAGCACTAACTAGTGTCTACAAGTCTTCAGTGAATAATACAGAATATTCAAGGAAAATCTTGTCCTTTTTCTCATCTCCTTTCTGCCAGGAAACTCATTTTTCGGGATACCTGTGGGAAGCGAAGGCAGCTGGTGCACAGGCAGCTCGCAAGCACAGGCAGCGCTTGCATGACTATTCATGGGCAGCCTTCAGAGTATTTGCCTAAACGTGAAGCAGATTTGGAGGAAAAAGAGGAAAGCGGCAAGCCTCCGAAAGGCAGCGCCGGGGCAGCGGCGCGACGAGCCTTTGCCGACGACTCCTCGCCGCGACTCTGCTGCTGCTGAGACTCATCTCGGCACTACGGGAAGCTTCTCTGCTAGCTCCTTCAGCTCATTTATATTGCTTTTTTTTCCGCCCCCCCCCCCGACATTATTTAAATCTTGTTCCTTAATAACTCTACAACTAAAAGCAATTAAGGAGTTCAGTGAGCAGCATCAATTTCAGCAGCGCCTCTAAAGCGTGTCCAGCCCAGATAAGCCCTGCCTGGCTGGCGGGGGGGCCCGGGTGGGTGCCTGGCCATGCGGAGCCCCACGTCGCGGGGGGCACGGGGGGTCCAGCCCGAGCCCTCCCGCCCTCCCAGGTGCCCCCAAGCCTTTTGCTCGGAGGGAGGATGGCTGGCGGGGGGCACGGCCCCGGCACCCTGCCCACGCGCCCCTGCGCCAGAAGGTGCTGCTCCTCCCATAAACGATGCTTAAAACCAAATGAGAGTGAGATGTTTTTTTTTTTTTCCAGTGAAGCAGCAGATCAAAAGCAACTGTATCTCGAGGCAGACGATAATTGCTGGCAATAAACTCCCCGCAGCCACTGCCGGGGAAGCCACGCTGAGCATGACACGGGGGGCTGAAGGGGTCCTTGGAGAGCCTGGCTCAGAAACAGAAGTGACAGGCACAGACAAGGGTTCTGCCACAAAAAGGGACCATTAGCTTAAAAGCCAGACTGCCCAAAAGCCCAGCCTGCGGAAAGGGCTTTGCAGCGCGGACCCCAGGGACTGGGGCGGCGGGCAGGGAGCCGGCTCTGCCCACCGAAGGGTGGGCAGGGTGGGGGGCCGGAGGGGTCCCCTTCCCCGTCCTCCCCCTGCCGAAGGGGGAAGCCTTTGTACCGCCGTGGGCAGCCGATACGGACTCGGCCCGATGCCCGTGTGCCCTCGCCGGCACACGGAAAGCCCTTTCAGCCAAAACTACTTGATATTCTCTCTGACAAAGGGCTTCTGCTTCCATCTCAGCAGTAATAAACACCGAGGCAGGAGAAGTAACCTCTTCCCACAGCATTTTAATGAAGAAAACACCCACTGAGATGTAAACAGCAGCCACAGCTCGCTGCCTGACGATCTTCCTTCCACCTCACCTCATGCAGGGATGCGGCTAACCGCCCCGCTGCAGCCGCCCGCAGCACCACGGCGGCAGGGCTGCGGCTGCAACAGGCGCCGGCGATGCAGAAAGGTCACTGCAAATCCCCTGTCACGGGTCTAACGCCTGCAGCCCACGCCGGAGAGCATCCCCGAAACAGGGTGCTGCCGCGTGTGGGCAGCGGGCTGGAGGGGGCCAGCAGCGGGCACGGCCCGGAGGGCAGCGGGTGAGAAAGAGGGGAGGAAATCTGCATAAATTAGCAGGAGGCAATTTTACACTCATCTTCTAGTCACCCGCTGCACACGCCGCTCCGCAAAAGCTAATAACAAAGCAGGGCGGTTTTAGTCCATAAGCGTGCTTAAACAAAATAGAGATACCGGGCTTTTAATGTCAACACATCCTTAATTACCAGGGAGCAGATATTTGATCCGGAGAAGCCAACGCCAGCTTTCTAGTAACAGGGCTGCCTGCAGCCCAGGCAGCACCAGCCAAGCACCCGGGGCTGGAGCCTGCCCTCCCCCTGGTAGCCACAGCCCTCCCTTGGCCCGGCTTCTTCAGATGATGCTGGTCCAGGCGGCTTTCCTTCTGCAGCCCGGTCCCCGCGGCCCCGGCATCCCTCCCGCCTGCCTCCACCAGTGCCGAGGTGCCGGCTGCTGCGATAAGCGACTTTGCTGATGGGCAAGCGCGGTGAATTTTATTTCCCCCGTGGCTCCAGCCCCTGGGGACCCCATCCTCTGAGCTGGAGACCTGCTCCGTACCACGAGGATTCATTCAATACGCAGCTGCAGCGCGTGCTGGTGACTTGTTGTGCGTGGCATACAGTTATTTGGGCTGCGCTGCCTGATGACTGTAAACAGGAGATGGGGAAGGTGTCTGCCGCTAATGCAACCCCACCGGTCCCCGGGAACCGCTGGCATTTCCCCGCAGCTCCCTCGGCCTCGGCAGACCCCCGCCCAGCTCACCCGCTGCCCCTGCTGATGGGTAGGTCTGACTTTCCTCCAAAACCAGCCAGCAGCTCTGGTGCCATCTTTGAGTACCGTCCGCAAAAGAATTAAATAAAAATGAGAGTGATTTATTGAAATGTTCCCATTTTCACTGAAAACACAAAGGATTTTTCCTCCCAGAAATGTGGTTTGCAGCTGGAGATTTTTTTAACTGAAAAGTATGAAATGTGTGCAAACAAAAGACAATTTTGGGAGAAAAAAAAAAACCAGCCTGAAAGCCCACATATCTGTTGGAAAACTAATGCTGGGAAGTTCAGAAAGCCCCTCTAACAACAAGCACCACGAAGACAAAGGCTGCCAAGCCCCTGGGGCAGAGCAGGGACATTCGCTTCTGGCAGAGAGGCCCCCGGGCAGAGGGGCCGGGTGAGCACCAGCCTCCCGTGCCCCTTCCCCAGTGTCCCCAGCGCCCGAGGTGGGCTCACCCCTAAAACCGAGCTCTTGCACCCAGGACACCCGGGTCCCTTCGGTGTCGTCCCCACATCACTCAATCCAGTCAACTGCAGCCGCCCCACTGTCAGCGCAAATGAGAAGAAAAGCTAAATTGACCTAAACGCAGATATTTGGCACAAGTCTGACCCACCCTCGGCTCTTCTGCGCAAGCCAGGAGGGGAAGCGAAGAGCCACGAGCAAGTCAACTCCTCCCTGGCAAAACCAGACCCGGGTTGCAGCATCACCAAGGCTGGCACCGTCTCCCCGGCAGCTCCTTCTTCATTTTGCTTCTTTTTAGGGAAAATCCGGGCTGCCAGAGCGCTTTCCCAGCCGCAGCCGGGGAACGTGGCCCCGAGGCTCCCTGCGGCGGGGAGATGCGGCTCCCGCGGAGGAGCCCAGACGGGTGAGGCTCGCTCCTGTCAAAACATTTCAGAATAATAGTCATAAAGCACAGCCAGATCAAAACAAGTTAAAACAGAGCCGCCAAGGTCTGGTCACCTCATAAACTACAGATAAAGCCAGAAAGGCCTCGCTAAAGCAGGTTTGATCTTCCTCCCTTCCTGTATCTCTTTCATAAACATCTTTGGGAGCCACAGGAGAAGAGACTTATTGATGAAGTCCGAAAACTAACTTCCTATGGATGCTGGGAAAGCCCAGCTAACTATCCCACGCTTAATCCTCCCTGTCCACGGCAGCGCCAACCCCAGCAAATTCTGCCAGCTCTGCAGAACCGCTGGCCATCCCACCCCAGGGTCTCCTCTGTTTACTTTAAGCCGATTCCTGTCAAGCTCCTCACTCAAGAAGAGAGAAAAATCAGAAAAAAGAGGCCCTTGGGCCGCCCCTTTCCTCCCGACCTCGGCGGGGTGTTGGCCGAAGGAGCGGGTACCATTGACAGCAGGGGAAGCATCTCAAGAGCTTTTCTCAAGCCCGAGGTGCTCTTCCAAAGCCCCCTCTACCTTCCTCTACCTTCTGCTATTCATGTGCTGCTGTTCCTGTTAAAGACGGAGCATCCCTCCCGGCCAGCCCAGCCGGGATGCAGCTGTAGAGCAGAGCCCTGAGGAGCACGGCACCCGACCCTGAACGTCCAGGTCACTTAGCTCCTGCACCCTCTGGGACAAAGACCTGCAGAGTCTCCAGCTTTAACGCTCCGGGAGGAAACCTGGACAGGAGGAGGGACCTGGACAGGCTGGATCGATGGGCCGAGGCCAATGGAGGAGGTTCAACAAGGCCAAGTGCCGGGTCCTGCCCTTGGGCCACAACAACCCCAGGCACCGCTCCAGGCTTGGGGAAGAGCGGCTGGAAAGTGCCCAGAGGAGAAGGACCTGGGGGGGCTGGTCGACAGCGGCTGAACACGAGCCGGCAGCGTGCCCAGGTGGCCAAGAAGGCCAACGGCATCCTGGCCTGTATCAGCACTGGTGTGGCCAGCAGGAGCAGGGAGGGGATCGTGCCCCTGTACTGGGCACTGGTGAGGCCGCACCTCGAATCCTGGGTTCAGTTTTGGGCCCCTCACGACAAGAAGGACATTGAGGGGCTGGAGCGTGTCCAGAGAAGGGCAACGGAGCTGGGGAAGGGCCTGGAGCACAAGTCTGATGGGGAGCGGCTGAGGGAACTGGGGGTGTTCAGCCTGGAGAAGAGGAGGCTGAGGGGAGACCTCATCGCGCTCTGCAACTGCCTGAAGGGAGGTTGGAGCGAGGGGGGGTCGGTCTCTTCTCCCAAGTAACAGCGATAGGACGAGAGGAAACGGCCTCAAGTTGTGCCAGGGGAGGTTTAGGTTGGACATGAGGAAAAAATTCTTTCCTGCAAGAGTGGTCAGGCCTTGGCACAGGCTGCCCAGGGCAGTGGTGGAGTCCCCATCCCTGGAGGGATTTAAAAGACGTGGAGATGAGGCGCTTGGGGACATGGTTTAGTGGGCATGGGGGGGTTGGGTTGACGGTTGGACTGGATGATCTTAGAGGTCTCTTCCAACCTTAGTGATTCCATGATTCTATGAAAGAGGGCTGAACACCGAGTCCTGGCAGGGATGGAGTTGTCCCCGAGCAGCTCTGCTCCGTGCGTGGTGGCCCCTGCGTGAGGCTGGCTGCCCCGCGGCAGCTCGCCGGGGCAGGTCTGCCCACACCCCGCCGTGCTGTAATGCGAGTGCAATTAGAATAATTGAGCTCAGCTCTTGGAAGACGGTTTGAGCAGAGAGGTTGCTGTGCAATAGTTGGGTTTTCTAAAAGCTTTCTACAAGGTCGCTCAGCAGAGGCTGGTGAGGAAAGAGAGCTGCCCTGGGTTAAATGAGAAGGTCTTGCGGATTAATCACTGGTTAAAGACAGCAGGCAAGGATTCGGCGTGAACAGCCTGTTTCTGCAGCGGAGAGGACTTTCAGCAAGGTCCCGCAGGAGTCTGGCCAGGGACCTCCGCTGGTCCCCTCCCAGAAGCAGTGAGCTCGTACGTTGGCACCAAATTATTCAGGCAGCCAAATCTGATGCTGACACTGAAGAATTGCAGAGAAATGTAATGGCCATGCGGAACAGGGCAATAAAATGGCAGATGAACTTTACTATTCATAAATGCAAAGTAATGAACATGAAAAGCATTACCCCCACCGTACACACACAGCGACGGGCTCTGTATCAGCAATTACTGGTCTTTAAAGAGGTCTTGGAGACATTGCAGAGAGCTCTTTGAAGACATCCTTTCAACGATTAGCGAGAGTCAAAAAAAGGCAAGCGGAATATTAAGAACTCTTAGAGCCAGAAGAGAGAACAAAAGAGAAAATGTCATTTTTCCTTCGTCTGGAGCTGTGGAGCTCCTGCAGCTCGGCTCCAACTGACCCACGCCATGAAAAGAAGAGACAGCGCAGGAAAGCATCACAACACTGATCAAAGGTTTGGGACAGCACCAGTACGGAGGGAGTTAAAATGGACCAGGACTGGAAAAGAGGATGCAGAGACAAGTAACTGAAAATTGTAAAGATTTACAAAAGAGCGAATGGAAAAAGTGACAAGGCAATCCTCCGACAACAGCTTTAATGCAAAGGGGTAGAAATACTTTTCCCACAAAGTGGCTTCATCGCACTGTGGGACTCGTCACCAGAGGAGACTCCTCACCACCCTGACTGGGGTCAGCTCCGCAGCCCGAGAATGGGCAGCAAGCAAAAATAGACCCAGCTCCAGATAAATCCTGCTGGGGCTGGGGCCGTGCTGGCGCTTGCACCGAGCGATGAAGCTGGCCCCACCGTTTGCCCGGCTCTCCCAAGCAGCAGCGGTTCCCCCTCCCCGGCAGAGCCCTTTGATGTGCCGTGTCTGTCTGACCATCGCAGTCAAACAACGCGTCGAGGTCCGTGAGGCAGGAAAGTCATGTCCCACGGGTTCTGCACGGCTTTCCGTGAGAGATGGAGAGCTTACGGATGAGGAAAAGAAAAGTGAAGAGGATGGAGCTCGGCACCGTGTTTGAGTCCTTCACCTGGAACTTCCTGGGAAATTTATGGAGCTTTCTAGGGCTCCACATGTCAACAGTTCCTAGAGGTTCTTTTCTAGAGCTATGAATTGCGGGAGGAGGGTGTTCCTCTTAAACCCTTCATCTAGATCCTTTCTTGCAATGCCCCGCTGTTTTCTAGGAATTTTCCAGATGTTCTTAGGAAATCCTCAGTCTAAAATCTTCCCACCTTTCTCACAGGTCTTTCTATGACTTGTGTCTAGAACATTTCCAGGAATATTCAAAGGCTTTATAGGACTTCCCCAATCTGGGACATTTCAGGAATGCCCTAGAGCTTCCTCCATCTAGAAACTTCCCAGGAATTTTCCAGTTTTCCCAGGAGTTTTCTGTCTTTCAGGAGTTTTCCGGTATTTCCTTATCTACAACCTGTCTAGGAGCATCCCATTTCAAGAATCCCACAAGGGCTCTCAAGAAATTCCTCAGTCTAGAATCTGTTTATGAAATTCTCCAAATGCTTTTCAGAAATCTCCCCATCTGGGAAAAACTTAGTCTAGGACTTTTCTCAGACTTTTCCACTGCTTTCCAGAAATCCCTCAGACAAGGACCTTTCTAGCAATTTTCCTGCTGATTTCTCATAATTTTCTTTGTGCTTTCCAGGACTTTTTCATCCGCACTTCAGGAACACCCCCAATGTTCCAAGGAATTTTCCTAATGCTTTTTAGGAACGTACCCCTGCTTTGTGGGAGTTTTCCCAAGCCCTCTGATTTCTGCAGTGTGCCCACTGGGCTACCAACCTCCCTGGACAGCCCAAGTCAGCGCGGAGGAAGGGAAGCCTCCCTTTGCTATCTCACCCCCTTGAAGCACCCCGATGTCTGGATGGAGAGTAAAGGTGCAGCACCCCAGGACCCGGCTGCGGTGGAGCAGACTCGCTCCGTGGATGTCGGCGTGGCCCCACCAGCTTGCACCAGCTCTGCACGACGGATGGGTCGGTGGCATCTGGAGGGGTTAAACCCACAAGTCCCGCAGAGCTGGGAGGGAGCAGGGGAAGCATCTCTGCAGCATCCACAACCTGCCCTCGCAAATCGGAATTGTCCCTTGCCTGCCCCGAGCAGGGCCGTGGGGCAGGTCGGTGCTCTCCTGGGACCTCCTCTGCAAGTCCCCAGAGGCTGTGCCCGAGCGAGCAGCCCAGCCTGAGCTCCCCGTTGGGTCCGAGGAGGCCGATCTGTCACTGTCACACCGAGAGCGGTATTCTGGGATGCGAGCCACGCTTCCGCTCCTTCCCTCATTCATCACCGCCAATTAGCGGGGCGCACATGGTCTGCAGGCACGGGGGTGCTGCGGCAGCCAGCGCTGTCACAGGCACATGTGGCCAGATGCGAGGAGAGGAGGAAAAAGCGAAGTTGCAAGCAAGGCAAGATAAATCACGGTGCTAAGCACCCGGATTACTGCAGAACATCTCCCAGCCAGACCAGCTGCTCCTGACGCTGTCTGCGGGGCCACCGTGGTCAGCCCCCGCTGCGGTCCCTGGAGGTGCTCAGGGCTCTTCGTCAGCCCCTCCTGAGAGCCTGGGAGCCGGGCTCCTGGTTCGACAAACTCAGCAACCTCCGAACCAAGCAACCCCTTGCTTTGCAGCTTTGCACTGGGGGCCGCAGAGCGAGCATCTCCCAGGGACTCCTCGGGGAGCTGGGGGGACACCCAAGGGTCCTGACACCCCACTCTGGTGTGGGGTGACCCGCAGAGAGGATCATAGAATCACAGAATCACTCAGGTTGGAAAAGACCTCTAAGGTCATCGAGTCCAACCGCCAACCCAACCCCCCCATGCCCACTAAACCATGTCCCCAAGCGCCTCATCTCCACGTCTTTTAAATCCCTCCAGGGATGGGGACTCCACCACTGCCCTGGGCAGCCTGTGCCAAGGCCTGGCCACTCTTTCAGGAAAGAAGTTTCTCCTAACGTCCAACCTAAACCTCCCTCGGCACAACTTGAGGCCGTTTCCTCTCGTCCTATTGCTGTTACTTGGGAGAAGAGACCGACCTCCCCTCGCTCCAACCTCCCTTCAGGCAGTTGCAGAGCGCGATGAGGTCTCCCCTCAGCCTCCTCTTCTCCAGGAGGAGCGGGGTCTGCAGGAGCGGGCAGCTCTCCCCCTGCATGGACCCCTGGGTGCCCACCACCCGCCCCTGCCCAAGGGCTTTGGTGCAAATGGATGGCAGAAAGCACCAGCGGCCCCTTTACGGGCACAGCGGAGAAGCGCTGGGGAAAGCCGGGTGCTGCACCCCCAGCGCCGGCTTTGGGGAGCCCCCGTGGGAGCGGGCAGCGTCCTGCCACCGTCCCCCCGCCAGCTGCACCCTGCCCGGCCGCTGACTCACACCAGGGATGGACGCGCCTCTTCTGCAAATATTTTCTGAAATTAAATAGCCGAGGCCGTATTTACTCTGTTTATCTTTCTGACATTATTTATTTCCTACCTGTCGATGGGAGGCTGGGGGACCGTCAGCACCGGGACTTGGCCGAGTGCGTCACCGGTGCCGTGTTGACTTTGGCAGAGGGAAGGAGAGCCCAGGCCAACCGGCGCAGGGTGGGATGCAAAGCACCGCTGCGGTGTGCAGCGGCGTGTGGTGAGGAAGAGGAGGCGAGGAAGAAGCAGGCAGAGCTGCGGCATGGAGGGGAGGGAGAGCTGGCTGCGGGTCTCCTGGGAGAGGGGCTGCCGGGCTGCGGGGGGGAGCACACGGGCACGAGCAAGGGGCAAGATGGGGAAGTTGTTCCCGCAGCCCCATTGTGGGGGAATTGGGGCCGTGGTGCCCCGGGGAGCGCAGGCAGGAGCGAGGGCTGGGGCAGCAGAAAGCACCTCTCCTCCCGCCCCGGGGCTAATTCTGCAGCCAAGTGGTTCACAGTGATCCCCCAAGGGCAGCGGGGCCGGGGGTGGAGCAGGGGGAGCAAACGTGGTGCTTCCTCTGGGCAAAGCAGCCCCAGCACCCACCTTCCTCCTTCTCCTCCTCTCCTGACGCTGAACCTGCAGTCTGGTTTTTCTGCTGACAATAACCCCCTTGATTGCAAAATAGCCCAAAGGACCCCAAAAGCAGCGCCGGAGAAGAGCCACCCTCCCGCGCCCCGGCGTTTTGCAGGAGCTGCCAGCTCAGGCGGGGACGCGGGTGAGGGGTGACACCCACGGCTGGGGACGGGCCGGGTCAGGCAGAGGGGTGCTGCACCCCCGGGGCTGACCTGGAGGCACCTGCGTGTGCAAGAGGCAGCTTAGAGAGGAACTGGAGGATTTGGATCCTGTTTCTTGCTTAATTCCCCTGATATCCGATCCCTGGGGAGGAAGAGAGGATTCCTCTGCCCCCGTCAGAGAGGACTTAAGGCTGGTGGCTAAACAGGACTGAAGCATCCGCGTGACGAGCTCTGAGCCTTTCCCAGAGCCCTGATGCTGCGGATGATGCCTCGGGCTGTGGGTGCAGGATTAGGGCGGGCTCCCGGGGCGGTGCATGGCCCTGGTGCTGCCTGGGTGAGCAGGGACAGAGGGGACAGTTGCTGGTGACCACCGAGCTCTGCTGCTGCAAGGAAGCATCCATCCATTTAGTCTAACGAAGCTGAGATCACATTGCTGTTTAACTTAAAGCCATTTTCTCTCCAAATCCTCCCTAATTCCTCGCAGACATTAATTACAGCGTATTGTACCCAGGGCTGGGGAATGGCAGCTCTTCCCGACGTCCCATGAAGTGCCTTCCCTGAGGTTTGCAGCCTCACCTGGGGCTCCCCACACCCGCCCCCGGCTCCATTTAAGCTCAGGGTGGGTCCTCAGCCCCTTCCTCACCTCGGTGCCCCCAGCACGGACCTCAGCCGTGCAGGTTCTTGTGTCTGGGGTGGGATGCCCATCGTGGCTCGTCTCCAGCCCCGACTTGGCTCCTGGGGGCTTTGGGGCCGCGGTGCAGCCCCGGCAGCGTGCCGAGGCCGGGCGGGCTGTCCTGCTGTCCCCCCCCCACCCCGAGCAGAGGACGGGGTGGGCTGCGCACACCCCGCAGCGGTGACGCTCTGCGGGGGCGGCTCACGGGGGTAAGCTCAGCCGGTGGGGGTTTGTGCTGACCTTTTAGCTGAATACCACTTTAATGAAATCGCGGTTTCAAGGGGAAGGCAGGCGCGCTGGCTCAGCCGCTCTACAAACAGCTCGCTCCCCGCGGGCCCCGGGAGAGCATCCCGTGCAGGCAGCGCTCGGGGGGGGGGAGTCCTGCCCTGGCCGGTGCGCGGCTCCTGCGAGAGGGAGAGCGGAGCTGCCCGCAGCATCTGCGCCCAAGGGTGCTGGAAACACTTCATGGCACGAGCGAGAGCCGGCTGGAACGACCACCATGCACGGGATGGGAGATTTGGGGCTGTCATCGCTTCTGTGCTGCATGTGCAGATACGCTGCCCGGGCGGGTGGGATGCTGGGGAAGGCACACATGGCGTGAGTCGAGCAGAAGCTGTTATTGCAGAGCCACTTCCCAGAGCAAACACGAAGACCCCGAGCAGTGCCCTTTGCCCGCAGCCGGTGACCTGTGGGCAGCACATCGTGATGGCCCCGGTTTTGCAGAGTGCACCGGGCTGCGGATCCCTCCTCGGGCAATGATTTATGGTTGTCACTGCCTCAAGCAGGCAGAGACCATCTGCCTGACTGCCCGCGGAGCCCGGCCCCACCTCACCACCCTGCTGGGACAGGGCTGGGGTGAGCGGCTGCCTGCAGGCAGGCTGGAAGGCATGAATCAAAGCTTCAGAAATGCCCTTAGAGAAACCCCCGGGGGGTGGGAGGGCAGCCCCAGGGCCCCCCCGGCCATGCGTGGTCCTGCCGGAGGGCTGGGGGTCGGGCAGGGGCTGCCTGGCCCCTCTCCTGCCTGGGGGGTTGGCAGGGTTTTGGGGAGCAGCATGGAGGCACGGCCGTACCCGCATCGCCCAGCAGCTAACCTTGCCTGCCTCTGCCCTGGGAGTGCTTTAGTTTCAGCAGGGGTTTAGTTACGTATTTTTTTTTTAATCTATTAATGTTTATGCCACTTTGTGCCCAAGTTGGGAAGGGTAGGTCAGAAGCAACTTCCAGCCAGCGAGCCCCGGGGCCAGGGGGTGCAGGGAGCCCCCTCACCCCATCCTCACCCCCAGCACCCAGGGTGAGACCCCCTTGCCAGGCATTGCCAACTGGTTGGAAACAAGCAGCTAAGCAGAGCTGGTTCCCTTTCACCCAAGTTTTACCATAACCCAGCTGGTTTTGGCCAGGTTTGGGGAGGGGAGGGTCTCCTGCCCGCCTGCCCACCCAGGTTTTACCATAACCCAGCTGGTTTTGGCCAGGTTTGGGGAGGGGAGGGTCTCCTGCCCACCTGCCCACCCCGCTGCTGTGCCCTGTCCCCTGGCTGAGGGTGGCAGCCGGGGATGGCCCTACCCCTGCCCGCCCAGGGGTTCCCTGCCTGCTCCCCCTGCCCAGGCAGCTGCCAGGGTTTTCTCGGGGGGAGAAGCTCTTTCCCCGCGGGCTCCCATGGGTGCACCCAGCCTGCCCAACCCTTCATTGCTCATTAACTAACTCTTGCACCAAAGAATAATGAGTCGTAAATCACCCCAGCAATCTGCCTGGACTTTAAACGTGGCGATGCCCAGCAGTCCCGCAGCGGGATGGGGAGAGTCCCCTGATCATCCCAGCCCGGCCTCCTCCGGGTTGGCTTTCCTTGGACTTTTGTATCTTGCAGGCTCTGACTTAATCTTGGAGCAAACAGTCACAGGAGATAAGGAGGCCGGGTGACCCGCCGAGCCCCTCTCCCTCCGACCCACACGTCGCCTTTGTTTTCCCTGCGCCGAGCCCTGCAGGTGTTTGCTCTGAGATCAGCCCCATCGCCCCGGGATGCCGGAGCAGCCAAAGGCTCTGTCAACCGAGCGGGACCAGCACCGGCCAGCAGCACCCCAGGTCCATCCTGGCTCTCCACGTCATGCCCTCGGCAGCGCCGGGTGCCCTTTGCCGTGGCCGTGGGCTCTTTCCTTGTGTTTACCCCAGCCCAGCAGCAGCATCTGAGCATTTGCAGCCAAGGTGAACATGGGGCGAAACATGTTCACTTCCATCCCGGGCGATGAAATCTCTTTCATCTCCTCCTTTACCTCATGCTCGCCGCGGGCTCCGCCAGCTCATGGCCTCGCCGACGTGGGGTAACTCGTTAAGCGATGATAACGCCATCGCACCGCTTCCGCCTCGGCGCTGGCGGGGCTTCCATGGGCACCTGTGACTCAGGCAAATAAAAGGGGTGAGGTAAAACGGGGGGGTGGGACTGGTCATAAAACGGCCAACACCTCCCCCACATGTAAGAAAGATGGAAAACGGTGTGTTTTCAGAGTCTTTCATCGAAACTGGGGGCGGGGTGGACAGAGAATAGGGGATTGTTTCTTGGAGTAGAATAGGGAAAAAGAAAAACTCCTCCCAAAATTTTCATTTTCGAACTTTTTCCACCCAAACTTTTCCATGTCAGGACTCACAAAAAGGGTATTTCAACATCAACATCTGTCTAGTACAAGGCGGGGAGGACAGCGTGTGGCGGTCCCACGGAGGATGGACTTGTTTAACGTCACCCTTTTTCCCATCCAGGTGCCGCAGCCTCCTGTGTCCCCCCCAGCACCGCTGCACCCTTTGCGCATGGAGCCCTCGCCCTCCCTTTGAACATCCCCCCCAAGACGCACCTCTGGGACACGTGCAAGACATCACCCAGCAGATGCTCCGTGGGAAGGGGTGGCTTCAGATGTCTTCACAAGAGTGACCTACCTTTGATCGAGACCTTTGCCTGCTCCTCTCAGCCTCCCTGGGTCGGTGCACGAGGGCAGCGCTTGGCACAAGGGACTGTCCTGCACCCAGAGCCACTTCAAAGCGGGAGCATCCCCCCTCCCCGCTTCAGTCCTCTCCTGGGACCCCCGTGGGGACCTTCTCCTGCCGGGCCCTTACACAAAGGGCTCTTGCACACCCTGTCCTGCCGGGAGCAGCGGCTGCAGCTCTCAGCGTTCGGCTGTAACCGTCAGCCCCATGAAACAAGCTGCTTTTCCAAATTGCAGTAGCTAAGAAAACAGCTGGGACCCCTGAAAGGGCAGAGAAAGCGGCTGCTGCCACGTACCCGAGGCTGGGGGTGCAGGATACCCCCCCCCCCCATTTACACAGCTCACGGGTGAGGTTTCTGGTGCTGTCCCCATTGCTGCCCCGTGGCAAGGTGCTGCCGAGGCCGCAGCTCCCCGCTTGCTCGGCACCAGGTGATCGCATCGGGCTCAGCATCACCAGGAGATCCACACAGGTGCCTGAGCAAGGGGCATTTTTCCGGGGCACCGGGGTCCCAGAAGCCACAAGGACCAGAGGGACTGTGTGTTCCCCTTGCCGCACCCACCCAGTTCAGGAGCAAAGTCCGGTGGTGCCAATGTTTCACAGCCTTGCACCAAAATAAGCCTGGTTCTGCATGAGCCTGGGGCCGGGGCACGGCCGCTTCCCCGCTCACCGAGCACACGCATCCACCCGCGCGGTTTAATCGGCTTTGCAGCCGCATGAATCTCCCCGACGTCGGGTCTCCGCCGCGCGCGTCTCCCCCGCGGGTCGGGGTCTTGTCAGCAGCGGCGCAGGAAGGACGGCTGCGCTAAATCGTGCGTCCCCACCACACATGCTGCTCCGTTCATCGCCCCTTCCCTCCCCAGCCCCGCGCATCCTCTCGGGCTCCCGGCCGCCTCCTCCCAGCCGGGGCTGCGCAAGTGCTTCCAGACACGGTTCAGGGCACCGGGGGCTTCCCTGGCCCCCCGCCGGCAGCGCTGCGAAGATGGGAAAACAAGACCCCAGCCCGTCTCTGCTTCGGCGTCCGGTCATCGCTGCCGAGGAAGTGGGTCGGTGAGGCAGGATCCTGCCAGTCCTGCTGCAGGATCGTGGCACTTGGGGGTCGGGTGGTCCCCAGTCTGCAACCCCGGGTTGCAAGTGCTGCCATGCACCCGCAGCTGCACCGTCAACCGAAATCCCAGCAAAAAGGATGGGTTCCCACCAAAGGTGGGTGGGCTGGCAGCTGGGGCACAGAGCCCCGAGCCCCGTGGATGGGGTGAAGCTGCTCTCTGTGCTCTGCTCCCCCTTTCCCACCCCCTGGGGCCCTGCCGGGACTCCAGGATGAGTCCGGGAGCGGATGCCAAAATGCCCTGGGTTGCTCTGCCCCGAGCTCACCGGCCACCCTGCCAGCTCTTGCTGCCGGCGGTGCTGCCATGGGGCACAGCACGGCGCTGCCGGCTCGCGCTTCTGCTGGGGGCTGCGGCACAGCCTGCGGTGGGAAACCAGCCTGGAAATATGGGGCTGCAGGAGGGAGCACCCCGACTCGGGAAGGAGGGAACCGCTAGGACCCACTGCACTCCCACGGGGACTGCAGCTTCTTGCCGGCCGCTACCACCGCCACAGAAACGCCCCTCGAAGCTCTGCGGGGCTCATGTCCCTACGCCCCGGCAGGTTCCCCTCCGGAGTTTCCCTGCCCCTCTCCCCCCAGCACAGCCCCCGGCGCTGCACCCAACTGGGGTGCGCACACATGGCACGCTGCCATCCCAGCAGCCTGGGTCCCGCAGCGACATGCCCTCCCTTGCACCGGACAGCAGAGACGAGGGACTTTTGTCTTGTTGCAGGGGTTGTTTCACAGCCCTGCGGTCACCCTGCGGTCTTCTCCTGAGCGGTGGCACAGCCGGCTGCGCAGCCACCCGCTCCCCAAGTCCTGAACCCCGCTGGCTTCTCTTTTTGCTGCCCCGAGCCCCCGGGATGGAGAGTTGCAGCAGGGTCTCTCCCATTCCGGGCAGCACGGTCCTGGCGCTGCAACAGCAATGCCGCGGCGACCGGGAAATGCCATCGTTTTTGGCAGCCACCAGCGTGGTCACCCCGGAGCAATCACTGCTCGGAGCTGCTCAAACGCCTTTTTCAGCTTCCTCCCCTCCGCTAAAAATCCCTTTTCCAGAGGAGCCTTGTGAAGCGCCTCAAGTCTTTGGGTTCATCTATATGTTTATAATGAATTTGTCCCATGATTAATCTTTCCGAGAATCCTCTGCAGATCCGCTTCGCACTGGGGAGGGGACATTTTGGCTATTGCTCCGAATTTCTCTGGATTAGCAATTAAGACATCTTTTCTCACTTTATATCCAGCGGAGAGAACTTCTGCTAGACCCATTACTGCTTTCACACAGCCTTGCTCTTTGTACGGGAGATATTTCCCCTGCAGTATTTTCTCCAATCTTTCACTGAGGTATTTTTTTAGGGACCACGAGTTTAATTAAAACATTATTCATTATAACTTTAGCACTTAGTAACACCTCAAAGACTTCATAATCCCTCTCTGAAAAGTCATGGGGGCAGAATACCAAACGGCTTCAATGTTGGCTTGAAATGAGCCAAGAGGGGCAGCTAAAATTACCAACTCACGGCTCGATCCAGCCAACGCCATGTGCCAGCACCCACCCGTCCCGAGCGCCCGCCGCCCGCCTTCCTCGCAGCGCTTGGCTGCTGCCGCCGCTTCAGCGGCTCCTTGCAGGAGGATTTGGCCCCCCCGACCCCATCCTCGCCATCCTCGGGGGCTCGGCCAGGGCTCCTCTCGCCCCTCTCCATCCAAACCCAGCCACAGCTGTGGAGCTGGGCAGCGAGCACGTCATAGCTCAGAAAAAGAAAAAAAAAAAAAGGAGCGGAGGAAGGGAAAATAATTGCAAAGAAGAGCTCAGGACAATCAAAACATGCTCTCCCCATATTTTCATAAGCTTTTGTTTCAGTCATGATAGCCATTTATTTTTAAATGTGTTTTCCTATCATTAACTTTAATTTCAGGATTTTTGAAACAGGAAAGAACTAAACATTCAGTAATTTGGAGAGTTTTTCTCTTTTTTGCAGTGAAAAAAGAAAACAGTGCTGATCTGTTCATGACAAAGTTGATGAATCGGCATTTTTAATAGAAATTTTTTTTTTTCCTTGGCCAGTTCCCAGCCCGAGGTATTTAGTCTAGCAGCTGAGCTGCTTCGTCCTTCTGGAGTCTTGGAGGAGGCTGCCCGTCCTCGGTGCTCTCTGATGTGCCGGTGATTTCGGGACCCCTCTTCGGCGGCGGCAGCTCCCTCGCCCCTGCCCGCGGGTGGGCTGGCTGCCGTCGCCGTCGCACGTACGTTCGCTCTGAAGGAGTCTGGTGCAGAGAAATCCTCTCTCTCCTCTGCAGTGTCCTTCCCTCCTTCATTTTTTCTTGCCTGTGGGTTTCTCGTGGATGCACGAATTCCCTCGCAGCCCTTCTCCCTCTGATGTGCCAGAGGACTTTGTTCCCTACCCTTGCCGCAGTCTCACCGTATCCCCCCCAAGCCACATCTTACAACTGACCTACCATATTTTCTGCTCCTTTCTCTTGCCTTCAGGCAAGCTGGGATTCTCCACGCTGAAAGGAGCCTTTTTAGCTCACGTCCCCGCGGGCTCCTGCCCTCTGCCTTGCCTTTCCCTTTGCCGCTCGCATCCCTTCTCTGCCGGCGGAGCTGTGGCTGCAGCCGTGCCGCGCTCACCGCTCTCCGGCCAGGCTCCGGCTTCCCGCGTCCCCCGCGCTGGGGCTCAAGGACTCTGCCTTTCCCAAAGTGTTGTGGCTCTCGGCATCCCTGCCGGCACCCTGCCCTGCCGCCACCACCACCAAAAACCCGCTGCCGAGATCCCTGGGGCATTTCTGCGCACTGGGATGGTCGTGTCTCGTCCCAGTTAGAGCGTGGGGGGGATGCTGTGAGTGGGAGAGGGCTCCCGCAGAGGAGCGTGTCCTTCAGCGCCGCGGGGCCAGGACCCGCAGCCCCCGTCGGGGGTCCCCAGCACCCCAGCCCACACCCCAGCCCCCTCAGGCAGTGGGGCTCAGGCAGGGCAGCGGGAGGCAGCAGCCTCCAGCGCCGTAGCAAAGGATTTGGCAAACAAGGTCACTGGTGAGCACATTAGATGTAGGGTCACGGCACTTTTCCTGCCTCACCGGGGATTCGAGTCCTAAGGACACACGCTGCCTTCGTGAGGGGGTGCTGGGGGCGAGAGCCGGGGGATGCCTTGGCTCTCCCTTCGCACACACCCGGGGCGATGCTCCGGCAAGGCAACACCGGCTCCAGGAAGGTGCCCCCATCTCCTTCCCAGGTGGAGGGGGGCTGACACCGGACAGCTTCTGAACACGCAGCCTCGATATATCAGGAGAAGCAAAGAGACCCCCAGGGTCCTGGACCTTTCAACAGCCAGATGCAAAATACCCACTCCTGTTACCCAGGTACTTACTCATTTCCAGTTGATTGAAACATAAATACAGGTCCTCAGCCTGATGAATCGCTTCTGCTCTGCGCGGCATTTACCTTTGAGGGGGAGTGAAAAGGAGAGGAAATGGTTTCCTATGTGCTTTTCACCCAGCCCTCTGCACAGAGAGAGCACAAAGCACATGGAAAACATCATTGCTCTGCGGATAAGATACTGATTTGCCTTCTAGACCTGCTGGTATGGTCTTAGGAAAACCATTTATTTCATCCCTTTCTACCTCAGCTTTTCTTTTCCCCATTTGTCCTTTCTATTTAGGTTTTAAACACTTGTGACTGGTTTTAACCATTTGTTGCTGGTTGCAGCATGGTTAAATAGCCCTTGTGCCAAAGAGGCAATGAAGATACCGTAAAAAAACCCAGTTGGGAAGCAAAACCACCAGGACCCTCACCCAGCACCCGGCGCTGTCAGGACCCTTTCCCTCCCAGCGCAGAAACACGTGCTCCTGCCCCAAAAGCTGTGCCCCACACCCCTGCGCCGGGTTAACAGCCAGCGACCCTGGGGAGGGGGGCAACGAGCCTGGAGTGCACCGGGGCGATGAGAGGGACCCTGGCAGGAGAGGGCACGGCCGCCACGATGCTCGGCCCTTTATAGGGCCGCGATAGCGGGGCTGAATTCCTAGATAACCCCAGGCAGATATACGGCCAGGCTGAAGGGACCTGCCCTCCCTCCTCCGATGAATTAAAGCAGCCCTGGCAGCCCAAGCCCTGGGACATAAATTAGTGATGGAGATCAGAGATAGGAGCCAGCCCTTGGCTCGGAGGGGCCAGGAGCAGAGCACTCCGGGATCTGCGGGTGCCCGTCCCCGCTGCGGCAGCGCCAGGATGCTCTTTGCCTCCAGAAAGGCAGCAAATTCCTCGTCGGGCTGGGCGCCCGCTCCCCCGCCAGGCAGGAGGGGATCGTTAATACCTGCTGACACCGAGGTCACGGGTCAGGCACCAAACCGTCCCGCCGAGCTGGGGGAAGTGGCCTTTGCAGTGACACGCAGCCGCCCGAGGCACTGCCGCGATGCTGCGCGGGGGGACTGCCCGGGCTGGGGCCCCGGGACCCCGCGGCGCTGGGCTCGGGGTGGTCCCCGGGTGCCAGGCAGGCTCCTGCGAAGGGATGCAACCTGCGGGAACTGGAGGAAAGCAACCTCGTGTCTACGTTTTCTTACAGGCCAGGCAGCGAGGAGGTCGGTATTTCCTATACGCACACATGCCCTCTTTTCCTTGTCCCTTCCTGGCTCGCACATGTCCCTCTTTTGCTAAAACCTTCAACCTTCTAGCCAGAGATTTGCTACCGTAAGAAATGGTCTGGAACAACAACAAAAAAAAGCAACAAAAAAGCATTTGCAGCCTCTGCCCTGGTGCTGCTGGCTGCCCGGGGCGGTGAGCACGGCTCGCCCCAGGTATCGCCCGGGGTTTCGCCCCGGACTGCTCAGGTCACCCCACGACTGGTGCTCCCTGAGGGCGTTGGGGCACTTCTGCACCCGGAGAAGCCCCCAAGTCCGGGCAGAGACCCTGCAGGCAAAGGCAGCCTGACGGCTTCGGAGAAGGCAAGTGTAAAGCTCCCAGCACGCCGCTCTGTAAGACCCCCCCTCCCACCGATGGGATCCCCCCGCACCTCCCGCGTCACCCCGGCTGCCAGCGCGTTAATAATCCCTGGCGCCAAGCTCGGGCGAGCCCGGCCGTTCTGCGCCGTGAGCGCGTGGGTCACTAATGAGCCCCTGCGCTCATTAGCCCCAGCTGCGGGGCCGGGGCCGCGCTCCCCGCCTCTGTCAGCGGACACGGGGGTGTGTGTTCGATTAGTGCCCCACGGGGCCGGGACCCCCCAACGCCCCCTTCCCGCCCGCCGCCCCCTAATAGATGAGATGTGAAATAAAAGCGCATCCTGCGAGTGCTTACGGCGTCTCCGGCACCACCCCATTAACCGCCCGGGGCAGGAGAGCCCACGTTTATCTGCCGAGCATCCCCGAGCGCACCCGCTGCCGCGCTGGGCAATAGCGAGGACTGGAGTTATTTACCTGGCCGGAGTGATGAATGTCGCTATAATGAACCCAAAATGGAACAAGCTAAAGATTAAAACCAGCCCCCACCTTCCCCAGCCGCGGCCAGCCTCCCCAGTGTTAACATTTTCTTGAGTGCATGAAGCCCAGATAAGAACAAGTTAAATTTATCTTCAAAGAACCCCCAAAAGCGACTCTCTCTTAACCCCCTGCTCACTGCCTCCCTCCTCGCCGGTATAAATCTTCCCCTTATCTGAACTTCCAAGGAGCGGGACTGGGCGGGGGACAGAGCGGGAACGCAGCAGACTTTTTTAAGCCAAAAAAATCTCTGGTTCGTATTAAAGAGGCAGGATAAAAGAGCGCAAAGGGTCCTGCTGCGAGCATAAATAATGCAGGATGGGCCCTTTGCAAGAGATTTACACCGGGCGGTTTTCTTAGAGAGAGACAAAGCCCAAAACAACAACAAGGGAGCGCAAGGGAGGTTTATCCCCCGCGAAGGGGTGCCGGCGGCTGCGGCGAGGGCAGGAGGCACCGGAGCGGGCAGCCGGGGAAGGGGGTCTGCAGATGGGATGGGGACCCTGGGAAAAGGAGAATGGGAAGGGGAAGGAGAAGGGGAAGGGGATGCAATGCCCGGCACTGCAGCACCCACGCCGCAGTGACCTGCGTCTCACACGCCAGCACATCCGCACCCCTGCGGATCGGACAAAGGAAATTGGGCAGACGCAGCCAAATTCCAAAAAATTATTTTTTCATTTTCTCCTTTATTAGTTTTTTATTAGAGGAAAAAATAAACGTAAGCTGACTCTGTTCGAGTGCAATCCTCACCAGAAAAGCTCCTGGCTGCAGAGAGGCTCCCCGTGGGCTCCGAGTGCTGGGGGCCTGGCTGCCCCCCCCACCCCGTGTCTCCCCCTCCCGTCACCCCTGGACCGCAGCCCGGGGGCCGGGTCGCGGTCTGCAGCCCGGGGAGGACGCGCTGCGGGTGCCGACAGCGGGCAGGGGCTGCGGTAGGGCACCCACCTCTGCCTGCCCCGTGCAGCCCGGAGAACACCCAGATGTTGGCCCCAGGCTCTGCCAGCTGGGGAAAGGCACGTCCCTGCTGCCGGCTGGCACAGAGGGAAGGTTCAGGAGAGATGTGGTGGCATCCAGCAGCCCCCCAGGAGCCGTGGGGATGCAGACGTGGATTTTGTCACACAAGTCGGTCCCATCTCCCTTTTCCCAGCCGTGGTCATTCGTCCCTCCACCCCTGCGCAGGGGACAGGACATCCCTGGGGACGTGCAGGGGACGAGCTGCGGTCGATGCTGCTGGACGAGCAGCCCTGTGCATCTCCGCTGGCTCCGCAGCCCAGTCCTGGGGGGGGCAGAGCCGGAGTTTAGGGGGCTGTTGGGACCCCCCAGCACTGATGCGTTGGCAGGGGATGGGGGGGAGCTTTCCGGGGGTGTCCGGGAGGGCAGATCCGAAGGCAGCGCCCGGGGTTTGTGTGCTGCGGGAGCGGCAGATGGGCGAATAAATCCAACCGGGATGGAAACATCCCAGCCAAGGAATGAGCTAACCACGGGGTCGGACGCGGCGGATAGTGCAGAGTCTCTCACATTGATGCAATCTGGGGTAGACGCAGCCCGATGGGAACCATTGGAAAAAGTCTTTGACCTTCCTGAACTCTCGGAAAGATTGAAGCTGCACCTCCGGCCCGGAGAGCTGGGGGGGAAGAGAAAAGCACGAGCAGATGTCCCCCGCGGCGGGGGACACGTGCAGCAGCCAGGGAGGGTCAGCGGGGGGGTGCACCCCACAGCCGCAGCGGGCAGATCGGGCCGCGTGGCGTGCACGACGGCCACCCACGGCCACGCTGGCTCTGCCGCCGGCAGGACCGAGTGCCGCGGCGGTGTGGGGAGGCGATGCCCTCCCCGCTGCCATCCTTCCCACAGCAGGAGAGCCGTGACGCGGTCCCACCGCAGCTGCAGGTTCCCCGCACCGCTGGCGCTGGAGGTGGGAAGGGCTGCCAAGATCCATCGCCCTCCTGCAAAAATGCTCTAGGATCTGGAATCAATTATTCTCTGGGCCCAGGAATTAGCACATTACAAAAACAAAATGACTTCAAGAACCTGGAATGGGATCAGTTTTTGCTCAAATTGTCACCTGCTGACCTTGCCCCTACCCTCAGTGCAGGGAGGGGAGGCTGCGGGGCAGCTACACGCGGCGCGGGTCCCTTTGAGAGCAGGAAAACCCTCACCCGCGATCGGCAGCTCCAGACCACGGCTGAAGAGAGGTGTCAGTGCTCACTCCCCATGTCAGATGAATTTTTCTCATTCCTGGTTGAAGTTCTCCAGAGCTCAGTCCAAGGTGAAAAGTGACCCCGGGGCTGCCACGTGTGCCCTCCTCAGTGTGGTCCGGACGGATGCTCGGTCTCACCCAGCCACCTCCCACCCAAAAGCATCCTCAAGTTATCGCCCACGCAGCGGCAATGCATCCCCACGACCCCGGCCAGCGGGAAGCATCCCTCTGAGCCGAGCTGCCAGCGGCATCGGCTCTGCTCACCTCTGCCGAGGAATTAGAGAGTAACTCAAGCGAGGAGATATCACCCGGGAGGCTTGCAGGCATGAGGAAAGCTCGCAGAGCCGTGGTATTAATCAACAGGTGACTGAGCCGCGGATTGCTTTTGGAAAAGCGGATTCTGCCTTGAATGGCTGCGGGTGCTCGTGGCGAGCTGCCTACGCTCATTCTCAACGCTTCTCTTCAGGAGTCATCGACCGTCCCATATTTCTACTTAAGCCTGCAAGAAAAAAACGTTCTCTAACGGCGATAAATAAAGCAGAACCCTCTGAAGGGAGCGGATGCCCCTGGAGTGGGAAACACCTCAGAAACCCTTCCTCGGGTGCAGCCTGTAGCCATCTCTTTCTCAGGGCACAGCAACCGGACACAGCAACTGCCAGCAATTTTGGGAACATCCTTTCCCCAGCCCAGCAAATACACCAGAGCGATGCCTGGGGGGCACAAGAAGACCCCGCTGGGCTCCTCCCCACCCTGCCCGGGGCAGCGCCTGGGTGAAGCCGGGGACGGCTTCCATGCCCCAACGCCCTTGCCCCCGCCTGACCGACCCCCCTCCTCCTCCGCAGCCCTGTCTCCTGGCTCCAGCTGGAGAGAAATCCTGCTTTTTGCCTTGCGACCGAGCTAAGTGAGCTGGAGAAAATCAACACGGGATTTGCATTAACAGCAGTCGCTACAACAAGATTGCAGCCAAACACAATATTAGAAACTCAGTTTCCCCTCCGTCCTTAGTGCTTCCAGATGGAGCCCCTCGCGCAGACCAAAGGAGAGGGGCGAACCCCCCCCTTTCTGCTCTCAGCACGGACCTTTTCTTCGGCCCCAGGCTCCGGAGGGGGCGAGGAGGGACAGATCTGCCCTTTGTCCGAGCTCTGAGCTCGATGCCGAAGCAGCAAGGGGACCGGCAGTTTCCCGCTTCCAAAGCAGCAGATTTATTTCCGCTTACATCAGAGAAAGTTTAAAAAAAAAAAAAAAAACCAAAAGAGAAAGAGATCAGGGTATTCTGTAGGTCCCTTGGGATCTGTATAGGGGAAGACATCCTCGGAATAACATACGCAGCCCCAGCACCACCTTCCGAGGCCGGCCAGGAACCGGCCTCTCCGGGCACTAAAAGCACTATAGCAGAGTGCTAAAAATATTCATTACCCAGGAGGGAGTCGTCATAATTGAACAGGCCCCAGGTATTAAGTAGGTAGCAAGACCTGGCACAGGCTCCTTGGCTTACACCTAGTCCCACACATTTGTGTTTGCCATTAAAGCCTTCAGTCAAAGATGTTCCCGAGGAACGGCCAAAACCCGAGCGGCTGGCTTGTCCCCCCGCCGCCCTCTGCCAGGAGACCCCGATCTCACGGAGCTGTCAGCTCGGTTATTTGAGCTGAAGCAGTTCGCCGGCGCTTGGGGCTTTGCCAGGTCATTTCTGATAAGAAAATAAGTTGCCTTGTGCAGATGTGGGGTGTGCAGGGTGCAGCCCTGCCCCCTGCACCCACCGGGGCTGCTCTCTCCCCCTCCATGGCTTGGAAACCCAAGCTCTGCTCACGTCCTCGTCCTGCGGGAAGCTCGTTAAACAAGCAGGCTAATTTTTGTTCAGGCTTTGCAGGAGCCCGGCATTGCCTTGGGCAGGGGCTTTGGCTCTTCCCAGCCATCGTGGTACCAAGTGGGTTTCACTGCTTCCCCCAGGTAGCCTGAGAGCAAGTCACAGGCTCCTCCATCAGCATCGAGCCGGCTGCTTGTTGTTTTTGGGACAAAAAGCCCTGCAAAACTGCCGCTGAATTCTCCCAGAATCGCAGCAGCTCCCGTGAGCGCTCGCACAGGATCACCAGCTCCAAGCACGTACAAAGCACCTTCAGACAGATAGGAAAATAAAATTTAAGTCACTGGTTTCATGTTTTTCACCAACAGCTTTTCCAGCTGCTGCTTTCCAGCCTTTCCTTTGTGAGAAAACGGAGGCAAACCCTCCTGGCTGCGTGCGCAGCGAACGCGGAGCATCTGCACGTCCTCCTGTTCGGGGTGCAGGATTGCGGGAGCGGGATGCCGGAGCTGGATACTCTGCCCTGCACCCCAGCAGGGGCTCAGCACCCCCCAGCACCGCTGGCACCCAGCCCGGTTCCCCAGTCCCCCTGGGAAGCCCGGTGTCTGTGCACCAGCAGTGCCGGCCCTGGCGCAGCCCAGGGACGGATGCAACCGCTCACGTCCTGTTCAGCCCCAGCCTGTTTACGGGCCGCCAGCAGTGTTTACCGGCCCGCCCGGACCCTCTGCAAACCGGAGGCAGCTGCAGCTGGAGGAGGGATGCGGGGAGGGGGGCTCTGCGATGCTCTCCGGAGCCGGGCGTGCGGGCGGCCCGAGGAACGCAGCCTTATTTATCCTGCTGTGGCTTCCCCAGCTGAAACCCTGCGGCCGAACTCTGCACAGGGACGCTCGGAGCGCTCCGGCTTGCCACGGATTCTGCGCACGTGGAGGTCTCGAGCCCCTTCCGCGGGAGAAGGATGGACATGGGGGCTGCTGAATGCAGTTACATTGCTCAGATCCTTCAGCTGGGAAACCCAGGCATGATTTTATCTGGCAGCTATTTCCAATGCCACAGTTTACCCTGGTAATGCTGTGGAGAGGACCCTGGACCTGTGGCACCCGCCTGCAGCACAGGCTGTACCTGCCGCCCACCAGCCTCCGCACAAGCAACAGATTTGCTCTGCCTCTTAAAGAAAAGCCCCTCGTAAAATCTGCCAGCCGTGCAAAGAGATAAGCGGGGTCTCAAGGAGCCCTTGGCTCGGAAAGGTGCTGCGGAAGGAGCCTCTGTGATGGAGAGCCAAATGCGGGGGCAGCCGAAGGAGGGGGATGCTCTCGGGCCGTTGCAGAGCCTTTGCCAGCCCCGTCCCCATCTCCTCTGCCAGGGGTAGGGGGATGCGCGCGCACACACACACACACACACACACACACACGAAATCGGCTGCGGGAAATTGCAGCATGTGGTGAAGCTGAGAGCTTCCCCCATCAAACGAAGCCTCGGGAGGCAAAACTGTAAAGCAGGACCAGGACCCCGGCCCCTCCTTGCTGCTGCCAAGACCTGGTGTGGCACAATGGTGCAGAGCCCGTGTGGGGCCAGGCTGCGGGAAACGGGGTGCGCGGGGTGTGCGGGGGTGCAGGACCAGGGGGACGGCCGGGATGCAGCCGCTCTTCCCCTGCACGGCTTTGGGCTGGGGCGGGTGGAACATGTGGCAGCTGCGTGTGTTTAAACAGTCATAAAACCCGGGCTGGGGTAAATTCCCTTTAGAGCAGCAAGAGCAAAGGGCGGCTGGGGCAGCCCCGGGCCGAGGGCAGGGCGGGTGGCCCCGCTCCCCTTGCCCCCTGCGGCATGGGAGCCCCCCGCACCCTCCCCGCCTGCGGAGCAGCTGCAGGGGTGCCTTTGGTTGCTCTGCAGCGGGGATGAGGGGGGCAGCGGGCATTTGGGGGACAGGCTGATGGAGCCGCAGGCTGGACCAGCCCAGAGGCTGCTCTAAGTTACCCGATGGGTCAGTTGGGGCTAGAGCTGGGGCGAGGGGGACCCCTCGCAGGGAGCTGCCGGGGGTGCTGCAGGCGATGGCTATGGGGAAACAGCCGCAACATTCAGGTTAGAAACTGCTGGGAGCAAACGCCCATGCTCAGCACCGATTTTAGGGATGCTCTGCATCTTTCTGGCTCGCTACGCAACAAGGGCAGGGGGAGCTGGGTATAGATGCTCAGTGCGACGCAGCCGGTGCTGCCAGGGAGGCGGGTGAGATGAGAGGGCTGGGAGCGTAGGGCGGCACGGAGAGGAGGCAGCGTGCTCCCCCCAGATAAAGGAGGATATAATGACTAGTTTTACAAGCACGGAGATGCAAAAAGCCAAATCGTCGAGGATAATTGCTCAAAAAACCAAAGGGGCGCTTCATATTTCTTGGCTCCCTGACAGAATTAGCACAGTGAGCATTCCCTGGCTTTCCTTTCATTCTTCTCCAAAAACATCATTTTCCTCAGGGGGGGTGAGAGGGAGGGAGTGGGAAAGAAGTGAGCATCACCGGGGCCCGGCAGCACGTCGCGGCCAGCTGCACGCGGGGAGCAGGGCTCTGCCCGTGCCCCGTCCTGGCCGCCCTCGCCGTCCCCCTCGCCCACCCGGCCCCGTCGCCCTCTCCCAGACCCCCATGCATGGGGGGCAGCTGCCTCAGAGCCCACCCCATGTGCCGCAGTCCCCAGCCCAGCCTGCACCCCCGGCAGCTCCCGGCAATGCCCGGGCTTGTGCGTGTCCGCTGCAGAGGCGGTATCGAGCACGGCAGCGTGCCAGCGGCGTGGTCTAATCCACGAGTCTCGGGGAGGCAAACAGCTGGGGAAGAGCCTGGGAGGCTTTTTCCCAAGCTCGGGAAGCTCTCTGAAGCCGCGTGCTGCTCGCCCCCGTAGCCAGGAGTCCTTTGAAAGGGAGCAGGCAGCCCTGGCGCCCGGCAAGCCGCGGCACGGGCAGCACCGGGGAGTGCCCGCGCGGAGGGCAGGGCAAGCGGGCTGCCTGCGCGGGCTGCCGGGCAACGGGCGGCCAGAAAGGGCCATTTATTACAGGATTTTGAGATGCCGCTGTCTGACACCCTGAGCTGCGGAAGCTCGCCTTCTGCCAAAGCCCCAGCCTCGAAAACCAACATTTATAAACGTGCAGGATGGTGGTTTTAGGGCACAAAAGGAGGGCGGCAGGCGAGGAGGGGAGAGAGGAGCGGGATGGAAAAGTGAAAAGGCAAGGGGGTAAGGTGAAGAGGAGAGTGGCCGTGCTGGAGACCACCACACACCACCTTGGCCACGGGGTGACAGGTCCGGTGCCACCGCCCCAGCCCAGCACGGTGGGCTTGGCACCCCGGGCACCAGGGGTGACAGGGCATCCTTGGGATCCAGGCACCTTTTGGCTTACCTCAATAAAAAAAACACATGTGAAACCCTTTTATTTGTCAGTCCCTGCACTCCGGGTCTAGTTCAAGGCCACCCAGTGCCACCTTTCCCATGTCCCTGTCACCCGCAAGCCCCCGGGGCACCTGCCCACCGCAGCCCGGCAGCAGCCCCCTCGCACCTCCGGCTCCCTCCTCCCCACGCCGTGGGGCTGGATGGCAGCAGGGTCCCTGTGGGTGCCAGGAGTGGGGGCAACAGCCGGGGCCCCCCCCTGCACCCCTCGGCAGCCCCGCCACCGGCTGCGTGAAGGCTGCAGCTTTTCAGGCCTCCCCATAAAGAGTGTTATTCAGAGCTGGAATTAAAAAGCTTAAGTGTAAAAGAACGCTAAAGGGAGCAGTGGAAGAACCGGATTTTCTTTTATTTGATTTTTTTCTTTTCTGAAGGATGCTGTATTGAGCCGAACATGACAAATATGCCAGGAATGTTTGCCCTCAGGGCTTGGGAGAGCAGGGAAAGGCCCAGAGAAAGGCACCGCTGGCACCTTATCAACACACCAGCCCCACTGTTTGTGCAAAAACAAGTGCCAGCGGCAGGTCCCCGGCGCGGCAGCTGCCCGCGCCCCCGAGCAGGATGCCAGCGGGTGCGGTGGTACCACCGACCGCATGGGCACCCGCTGTGCCGTGGGGGGCACATCACCCCAGCGGTGATGGGGGTCCTGCCCTCCGGCCACAGGGCAGCCCCGTGCCCCAGCCCTGCCTGGGGAAGAAGCGGCAGAGCCGAGCGGTGGCAGCGGGTGATGTGATGTGGGGTGTGCAGCTCCCCGGGATCCATCTCCCTCCTGCTCATCGCCACAGTTTGTACCAGCACGAGTGGAGCAGCGATGGTTTTTGTTGGCTTGGCAAGTCCGTCCGTCGCAGCAGCATCACCTCCGCCCGGCTCCGAGCTGGAGCTGCGGACCCAGCGATGGCTTCGTCTCGGGGGAGAGCAGCGGGCAGCAGGACCGAGGGCTGAGCCAGGGCACAGGCACAGGTCGCAGCCGACCTGGATGAAACACGCAGCAGCGGAGGGGAGAGCACCGCGTGCCCCGGGGTGCACCAGCATCATGCCTGGGTCCTCCCCATTCCCCCCGGGCTCCTCCGCCTAATCCCAGCAAAATCCTTCCCAGAGAACCCTCCTCTAGGGAAGAGTTTAAAGCCGCCTGCTTGGTGCTTAGCAGGATCTTGGTGTTTGCACCAAGAAAAGAGCCACCGCTGAGCCTCCATGCTGCTCCAAAGAGCTTCGAGGAAGCCATGCGCAGCGGGCTGGGGCCGCGGCTAATTAACAATCCTTGTTAAAAATATATTGTGGTTGGTTTAAACGAGGTTCCCCCGAGCCAGAGGAAGCCGGTGAAGGACTGCGGAGAGATAGCGAGTGAGCGAGGTGGCCGGGGAGGGGGAGGCGATGCCTGGGTGCATTTATTTCTTTATTTACTTCCATTTCTAAAATAAAATAAAGTGCCTCTCTGTAGCTGTAGGCGCCCTAACGTCTATTAAAGTACCACATAGGAAATTGTAAAGTACAGGAAAACAACCCAATCAGCCTGACCCCTTAACAAACTCCAGCCATAGCCGAAGTTGCAGAGTAAACAAAGCAAAGCCGCCGCCGCCGCCGCCGCCGCGCCTCGCCCGGGCGCTGGGGCTGCGCTCCCGGCCCCGCCGGCGGCTGGACGGCCCCGCAGCCCTCGTCCCGGCCCCGTAGCCCTCGTCCTGGCCCCCAGCCGCGGACCTGCCCCCGGGCCCTTGCTGAGGATGCTCCCGCATGCCGCCTGCCCCAACCGAGGATGCTCTGCTACCACGGCTGCAGCGTCACCCCAGCGCTGGCATTGCCGTGCGCGCTCCGGAGAGCATCGGTGCCAAATTCAGCAAAGCCCCGTCCTCGCCCAGCCCCCGGGCAGCACGCACGGCCCCTGCCCCTCTCGGGGCTGCGAGGAGTGAAGGCAGCTGGGCTACGGCATTGCCTGACCGCACTCTTCCAGGTTTCCTTGGCCAAGAAGGGGATGACATCAAATGAGTCACCAGCTGGCCCGAGCGCTGGGGTCGGGAGGGTAATGTTTCCTTCAAAGTCAGATGCTTCCTTTCCTCCTGCCTGGAGACGATGACACTCTGGGCCAGCAGCGGGTCCCATCTCTCCCAGCCGACACAGCGCAGGACCAACGTGCCTCCAAGCCTCAGGGTTTGTCCCAGGCCCCCTGAGCCTTTCTGACACCCACGAAGGGGCACCAGCACCACCACAAGCCATTAGCATCAGTCCCACCAAGGTATTGCTCCGTTTCCCTGGACACCAGCAATTCAGCCAGAACCTGAACAATTTTCTGTGCATAATAGCCAGAAATTTGCTCTCAGCGGCAGGCTCTGAAATCAGCATCCCAGCAGAGACAGCCTGGATTAATCAGGCTGGCCACAACTCGGAACAAACCTGCTGATTAAGCCTTGGCAGAGGCGGCGGGCGGTGTGTGCTAAGGACCTTCCCTTTGCCTCCTGCTCCCGCACAGCACAGGGGTTCAGAAATCTTTACAAAGCAATTGACTGCATTCTTCTGGAGGCGTCTGCCACCAGCGCTGCAGCCGCCTGCCCCGTGTCCCCCCCGTCCCCCATGTCCCCCACTCTGGGAACGACAGGGGCTGGGCACGCAGGAGGTGATGGGGGCCACTGCCCTGGCTCCGCTGCGGAGGGGAGCGCAGCAGGGAGGTAGCAGCCCTGCACACCCAAGGTGTTCCCAAAGGATGGAGGGAGGCAGAGCTGTGCAACGAGGCTTGGCCGGGTGGGGGTTATGTTCCTGGTGACCTCCAAACTCCCCCTCAGACCCTGCGGGGCTAGAGACCCCTCTCTTATCTAGGGATTGGGGGCAACTGCTTAAGCAGGAATCCCTGCTCATTGGGATTCAAATCACAGAACTCGTGGATGCTGCCTGGGGCACCCTGATGGTTAACGCAGCCACAGACCCCACCATGAGGGTGCCGGTGCCCCTGCTTGGGGTATAGGAAAGGAAACCCTTGCGGGATGCTTGGAGCAAACCCCACAGTCTCACTGTAGTCCCAAGTCCTGCTCTCATCTCTCTCTTTGCCTGCGCTCTGCCTCCCACGCGCTCTCCTGCTGAGCCTCCCCTGCCCACGGGATACAGCAGCCTGATAGCCCGAAACACAGGTTGGTGGCTTTCCCTGGCGCATCCCAACCCGCTGCTCCCAGGACATGCCCCTCTCGCTTCCCCCAGAGAGGTACTGCCCAAAAACCGCCCCGACACCATCTCCTCTCCCTCCAGCCAGCCTGGGCAGCCCCTGGCAGCCCCTGCCCGCAAGGAGAGCACGAACCTCTTTTTGCAGGATATTCTGTCGATATAGGATTTATTTTTGCAGGATATTCCGACGATAGGCTGTCAGATGCTGCGCTCGGGGCTGGCACTGGCAGCAGGCTGCTGCCCCGGTGTCTCATGCTTTCCTGGGGACCCGTGGGGTCACCCGTCACCCACCCGGCCCCACTGCCACAGGGACCACACTGAGCTGGGGGGGATGTCAGCACCCTCCTGTGCCGCCTGGCCCTGCGGTGGGTGGGTGTGGGAGCGTGTGTGCGTGTGTCCGTGTGCGTGCAAGAGGCACAGCCCTGCAGAGCGGGAGGCAGGACACCTCCATCACCGCGCTCTCTCCTCCTGGTGAAACGGCAGGATGTTTACACGATGGTTTCTGGCCGATGAAGGACACACAAAGCCTCAAAAAGAAATAAAATGAAATTAAAAAAAAAAAAAATCCCCTGTTGTTCCTTCCAGCAGATGGAAAGTAAACACAGCTGCTCTGCTCACCCCGAGCAGCGTCCGTGCACCCCAGCCCCTCCGCCCCACCCGCCCCGCGGTGGTCCCAGCGCCGAGCTGGCGAGGACGTGCTGCCCGGGCAGCCCGTGGCCCCGTGCAGGGCAGTGGCCGGACAGAGCAGCACCCCACGGGAGCCCTGACCCCCCAGCGCGGGTGGCAGCGTGGGCTGGGGACACCCACCCTCCCACGCCGCGTGCTGGGTGCCGAAGGCATGTCCCAGCCCCGAGGTGCCCGTCCAGCCGGTCCGGCCTCTGCTCTTTCCTTGCAGGAAGGAGCGGGTGAGCAGATCCCCTGGAAGGAGATGCCCGGGAGGGCAGTGTGAGCGGGACAGGGGGACCCGTCCCCTGCGCAGCCTGGGGACAAGAGCAGCAGAGGAGGGAGGAGGTGACGGGTGTGCGGGAAGAGGATGGGCTGGCGCGGGAGGACGCGGCTGCCCACGTCCACACGGAGGACGGGGTGAAGCGGAGGTTAAACATCAGGAGACACTTTCCAGCTCCAGCCAGGATCTGGGCGGCAGAGCCGGCTCCCAGGGCGAGCTGTGAGCCACCTCTGTGGGGACAGGCTCAGCGGGGGGCTGGCTGGGGGGACCCCCGGTGCGGGCTGCATGCCCGCCACACCACCACGGCTGGGATTTCCCATTGCCTTTTCTTCTTCCTTAATTTTAATGCAAGCAGCAACTCCTGGCAGCAGGGCCTGCTGCATCTCCCCAGCCCACAGAGGTCCCCACCCCACCCCTGACCTGAAACTGAGGAGAATGGAAACATTTCCCATATTTACTATGCAACCACATCAGCTCCGGGGCAGAGCCGTGAGTGGGAACCTTCGTAACTCCTTCCCCCTAAGTAACGCTCCCAGTTCTGGGTTTAAATAAAGCACAAGGATCTCTAAACCCCACACGCAAGCAGAAGTACCAAATCCCCCCCAATTTCACCTTTGCCATGACTTGCTTGGCAGGGTTTCAGCAAGCAGCCCCAGACCTGTTGGCCTCCAGGTCCAGGAGACCTGTGAGCCCTGCGGGAGGCTGGACTGCGCTCGGGGCAGGGGGATGCTCGAGGCTGCAGGGATGCTGCCGGGGATGCTCGAGGCTGCAGGGATGCTGCCAGGGATGCTCGGGGCTGCAGGGATGCACAGGGCTGGAAGAGTGCTCAAGGCTGCAGGGATGCTGCCTGGGATACTCGGGGCTGCAGGGATGCTCAGGGCTGGGAGAGTGCTCGAGGCTGCAGGGATGCTGCCGGCGATGCTCAAGGCTGCAGGGATGCTGCCAGGGATGCTCGGGGCTGCTTGGGGCTGCCAGGGATGCTCGGGGCTGCAGGGCTGCTCGGGGCTGGAAGAGTGTTCGAGGCTGGCAGGGATGCTGAGGGCTGGCAGGGATGCTCGAGGCTGTGAGGATGCTCCGGGCTGTGGGGATGCTCGGAGCTGGCAGGGATGCTCGGTGCTGCGGGGTGTTCACGGGCAGGGTATCTGGGGGCTAGAGAGTGCTCCCAGGCAGGGCAGGGTGCTCGGGGGGTGGGGGTGCTGGCAGGCAGGGCAGGGTTTGCGGGGCTCCTGCCCGGGCCACTTGCGTGGAACTCGGCTGTCCTCTAGTGCACGCCCGGCTCCATGACACGGTGCCGTGGGGCCACGGCCGGGCAGGCAAAGCAAGGCAAGGCAGGGCAGGGCAGGGCAGGGCAAGGCAGGGCAAGGCAGGGCAGGGCAAGGCAGGGCAGGGCAAGGCAAGGCAAGGCAAGGCAAGGCAGGGCAAGGCAGGGCAAGGCAAGGCAGGGCAGGGCAAGGAGGGAGCCCTGCCCCACCAAGACCCACCTCCCACTTTTCAGCCTCCCACTCCCTGTCACCCCCCACATTTTTGGGGGGCTCCGCTATTTATTCAGCATCCCACTCTTTGACCTTCATTTTTTCCCCACCTCCCACTCCCCCCTGGCCTTCTACCCCTTTTTGGCCTCAGCTTTTCATTAGCCTCCACTCTTTTTAATGGCCTCCACTTTTTCTTTAGACTCCTGCTCCTTTTCAGCCTCCCCTTCTTCTTGGGCCTCCACTCTTTGTCAAACTCTTTCAGCCTCAGCCTCCATTTCCCCCTACAATTTTCTCAGCCTCAAACTTTTTTAGCCACCACTTTTTTTGTTGGCCACCACTTTTTTTTCAACCCCCCCACTTTTCCTTGGCCTCCTACTTTTTTCAGCCTCCAATCTTTTTTGACCTCCAACTTATTTCTGTCTCCCACTTTTTCAGGGGGGGCTTTTTTTTTTAGCCACCACCGACGGGTGGGCAGAGGGACGCAGCAGCCACCCGTGCAGTGCCTGGGGAGCCGGCGCAGGCACATGGGACGGGAAAAGGAGAAAAAGAGTGAGGGGGGGGGGGGGGGGNTAACTTGTCTCTGGGGTGGGCTGCGGGTGCCCATCGTGGTTTGTCTCCAGCCCTGGCTCTGCCCTGGCTCCTGGGGGCTTTGGGGCCGTGGTGCAGCCGTGCCTCCAGCCCTGCATCCCTTCGCTCCTGCCTGGATGGAGCCTGGACCTGGCTCGGTGCTTCCTTGGCTGGGACTGCTGATGGGATGAGCTGTGCTGCCAGCTCCTGGCTCTGCCTGCCCTGGGGAGTTGCACCCTGAGGGTGAGGGTGCTGCCTGTGCTGGGGTCACCCCTGGCTCCCAGCTTGCCCGTCCTTGGGGAGCAGCCACCCTCGTGCTCCCTAGCAGGGCTTTAGGGCAGCGGGCTCAGCTCCTGCAGCCCTTAGCTGGGCTCCAGCCCCATCGAGGTGACACCTGCCCTGTCCCCGCTGGGGCTGTGGGCACAAGGGAGGCTCCATCACCACTGCCCTGGCTGCACAGAGGGAGATCCAGCCCTGAGCCACGGGGATGGGTGTGAGCCCCAGGCCCTTCACCGCACTGCCCGCCAGCTGGACTGGGTGCTCTGGGCTGTTCTGGGGCCTCCCTGGCCCTGGTGCGCCCGCGTTGCCCCTGCTCTCCCGCCACACCGCGTCCCTCCCTGCTGTCCCCGGGGGTGATGGCTGCGGCTTTCAGCAGCGGTTGATTGTTTTAGTGCGAGCGCCTGCTCGGGGCTCCTGCCAGGGGCTGCGCTTGGCCGGCTGGGAAGGGTGAGCTGCTCCTGGGTATGATGCACGCTGCAGAGATTAATCCTCCCCTGCCTGGGTGCAGGGCTGGGCCAGCCTGGGGGCTCTCCCGAGAGGTGAGGGTGCTTTTTTTCCTGCGTTCCCCACACCCTGGGCTCCCCTCTCCACTCATCCCCCCCTTTCCCTCCTTGCACAGAGCTTGTTTTCACCACAGCCTTCTCCATTCCTCAGCCCGACTCTGGATGAAGTCCTGTGTGGCAGAAAAGCCTGGTTTCTAACATTCCTCCTGGGACCATTTTCCCCAGCACCCCTTGTCTTTTATTAAATTGGAGCCAAAAAGACGCTGTAAGTGGGGTGAACCTCTGGCCCTCTGCAGAGCAGCCGATGGGCAGCCCGGGGGTGCTGGGACCCCCGGACACGCTGTGAGTGGGAGTCGGGCACGAACGCGTGGGAGGTGGGCGGCGGCGGCGTTCAAGGCGAAGGGAAAACCAGAAAACTGCGTGGACGCGTGAGCGAGCTGGGTGGGCGTGCGGCACCTCTGCCCGCACACGCGTGTGAGGGGCGTGCACGGCCCAGGCGTGGCGCACAGCCCCGCACACGCGTGTGCGAAGCCTCGCGCGGCTCGGAGCGGTGCGGTGCTGGGGGGGGGGGGNAGGGCAGTGGTGGAGTCCCCATCCCTGGAGGGATTTAAAAGACGTGTAGATGAGGCGCTTGGGGACATGGTTTAGTGGCCATGGGGGGGTTGGCGGTTGGACTGGATGATCTTAGAGGTCTTTTCCAACCTTTATGATTCTATTCTATGATTCTACGCCTGCCCGCTCCCCTGCGCCCACAGGATGGGCTTGCCACCGATTGCAGCTGCAGAGGTGTGCAGTGCCGCCCTCACCCAACAAGGCATTCAGGAATTCCCTCGGGTAACCCTGACGTGCTCAAAACTGCTTTTGTAGAGATTGCCTTCGAAAATGCAGACGCCTCTCTGCTGGACTGCCAGGCTCTGTGGCCCCAAAAAGGGGGCTGGATGCAGAGCTGGTATCTGACCTGCTCGAGGCAAAGGTGATGTGCCCAGAGCGAGCGGGGAGATGCTACGGTGAGAGCTTCTTGCAGACAAACGCAGGACCTGGCCCAGTGTATCACGAGTGCCTGGTGACATCCACTGCCACAGCGAGACTGTCTGCACCCAGGTCACCCCGTGGCTCAGCTCACGCTGCTGGGACAGACAGTGACTGCCGCTGGCACGGACCAAAAGCAGCAACACAGCCAGCTCCCTGGCCAGAGATGGGCACTGGTGGAATAAACCTGGGCGCTAACCAAGGGTGGCCAGAAAGGTGAGGAAAGGGAAATCGGAGGGCTTGGGGAGCAAGGGATGGCTCTGTGATGAGAAAACCAGCTGGTCAGAGGCTGTGGCTGCTGATAAGCATCCAGGCTGATGGGAAGGATGCTCTGACCAAATCAGGTGTTCAGATCCTCTCTCCTTCCTAGGCAGCTCCAGGACCTGCCATTGCTAACGAGGGCTTCCTCATCTTTAACCATCAAAGAAAATAAAAGGGAAATGAGTAGCCACCAGTGTCTGTAGGTACCACCTCCCCTCCTATGCTGAGGCATTAACCTGTCCCGGCCCAGCCGTGGCTGAGGAGCAGATGTGAGGACCCTCACTCCAGGGCTCGGTTGCTCCAGCGGGATGAGCTTCCCGGCCCCAGCAGCTGCTGGTGCAGAGACACGGGTCTGTCAGCCTGCCTTCGGGCTGTGTGCTGAATCTGATATGCATGCACGGCTTCCCCCTCGCCAGCCCCCTCTCCCACCCCCACCCTCTTCAAAGCCAGCGACCTGGCAGTGGTTCTGAAACCCGGGCAGAGCCTCCATGCCATGGCTTGGCATGCAGCTCAAAGGCTCAATTAGCAACATCTGCTTTTGTGGGCTGTAAAAACCCTCTCCCTGCTCCCCTCCCTTGCTCTGAGCGCTCACAGCTGGGAGCAGCATGGGGCTGTAGCCAGCCGGGGCCAGGGGAGCTCTGCCGGGCAGCCACAGAGGCGGCCCCCGGCTGGGCGGCTGCCCTGCCAGCGTGCCATGCCGTGCCGTGCCACCTTTGGTACCGCTCTCCTGACCCCCGGGATCCAGGGCCTGACTGCAGCTGAGGGTGGAGGGCAAGGGGCAGAGGGCGATGGGGGAGCATGGGGTGATGGAGCCTGAAACAGGACAGGAATCGGAGACCTCTCGCAGCAGGTAAGCGTGGGAACCCCGGTGAAGCATCCAGGTCTCTTCCAGGAGGTGGTAAGAAACATCAGGGAAGGAATGGGAAAGGCATGGGGTGGAAGTCTGTGGGGAGAACAGAGAATGCTGCATCCCACCCCAGCCCTGCTCCCCTCTGAGGTGGGGGATCCCTGGCCCGTACTGGGGTGCAGGGCAGCAGGACCCAGTGTGGGATGGACACAGATTGGGGTTCACACAAGGAGGACCCACAGGAGGCACCTACTCTGAGGACAGGCAATGAGGTCTGTGCTCTCTGTCCATCCCCACTCCTTCCTCCTGGACAAACCCATCTGGGGCCAGGCTGGCTGCTTCACCCCGTGATGCCCGGGCTGCAGAGCGAGCGGCTGGGACAGGCTGGGCAGAGAGAACCATCCTGTGCTGGGTCCGAGAGGCTTCCAGGCTGCTGGGTCGAAAGGCTCCCATAAAAGCTGTGGGGCAGGCAGAAAGGAGAGGCCCTGGCGAGGGTCGGAATGGCCTTTCTCCTGCAAATATAGGACAGAAACCAAAATGAAATCCTCCCTCATCAATAATGCAAGAAAAGGACCCAACGAGAGGGCAGGGAATGAGGCAGGTAACAGGGAGACGGGGAGCTCAGCCATACCTTCCTCCCCGGCCTGGTGCAGAACTGCTCTGGCATGACATGAGTGTGTGAGGTCTCAGGCAGCTGGTGACGCTTTCTCACCACTGGCACAGGCTCTTGTTAAGGTGCCACCGTTACAGCCCCCATTCTAGGAGCACTGGTGATGCTGGGACCCCAGTCCCATGGGCTCCCTCATGGCCGGCTGCAACCTGCACCCGGCAGCTCCCCTCTTCCCTGGGAGGAGCGGGATGCGAATGTGGCCGTTCCCAGGAAGGGGTGCAAGGCAGCTTCCTTCTGGGCTGTGCACTGTGTGTCCCCAGGCACGAGGCTGCGCTGAGAGGTGACGTGGCAGCACCAGCCCTGGGACCCGATGGGAAAACCAGCCCATGCCCTGGAGGCTAGCTGAGAGCCCCCGCCACCACCCATTGTTTGGGAGCTGAAGCAATAGGAGCCCTTGCCCAAGGAGCCGGGAGCCTGGCAGGTCTGGCCAGCAACTCGGCTATGTGGTCTGAAGGCTTTCCCAGGAGGGCCGTATAGAAGCAGGGCTGGACGCTGTTGACATCATCCCGGGTATGTCTAGAAATGCGGCCAAGCGGCGCCGCGCGAGGGCCACCGAGGTCGGGAGGGCACGGAGCCAGCCCAGGGATGAGGATTTGTGAATGAGAGCAGTACGGGCAGCGCCGGCGGGGCAAGATCGTGGGGTCCCCCCTGGAGAGGGGCTGAGGGAGCCCCTCTCCCTGCAGGCAGCCATCCCCTCGCAGCCTGGCACCAGGCAAGAGCAAATGTGTCCCACGGGCGATGTCGGGCAGGGGACTAGAGAGGACTGACACCAAAGTGAGCAATCCCTGGGCACCGAGGCATGGCTTCCCTGCCTTTCCCAGTCTCACTGTAGGAAGGGCCAGGATGTACATCCATTCCTTCCCCACCTTCTGGCTGTTATATCTGATTGCACTTGATTTACTTGCTACCAGAGCAAGGGCTGCTGGGGAGCTCTCGGGGCTTCTCTCTATACGAAGCAACCTCAGCTGCGCTCTGGCTGCAGCAAACCATCCTGCACTGGGGGCATCCCTTGGGAGATTCCCCGAAACCCCAGCAGTGCCCACCTCAGCTGCAGGGTCCCTCACCTCCCTCCTGGCTGGGAGCTGGTGAGCCACAGGGCTTAGAATCATACAATCACAGAATCACTAAGGTTGGAAAAGACCTCTAAGGTCATCGAGTCCAACCGGCTTGCTAGGTCTGTTGCTGCATTGCAAATAAGATGTGCAATCACGATGCAAGGCTCGTTCCAGCTCAGCGCATGTAATGCCCCTGCGATGGGTAAAGCATCTCCTGCTGCCAGTCTCCAGTGGGGGCACAGGGTCTGTGCTTCAGGGTGGGATTTGATGACTCCGAGCCAGGTAAGGAGTGAAGGGAGGGGGCTGCAGAGCAGCACCGGGCAGGGAGGGAAGGGGTCCGGGCAGGAGAGTTCACCCACACGTGAGCACACGCACACCAGCCTGAGCCCAGCTACCCTATGCTGAGCCCTGGCAGGAGGTGAGGATAGAGCCCTGCAGGTCAGAGGCTTGGCTGCAGGATGCGAGGGGACGAGCGTGGCCAGGACTGCTCCCAGACTGGGCCATCGGGCAGGACTGCTGCCCCCGTGTCCTGGTTCCGGCTGGGACAGGGTTAACTTTCCTCCCCATAGCTTGGGGCTGTGCTGGGTTTGGTATGAAAGGAGCGTTAATGGCCCATTGACACTTTGGCTGTTGCCGCACCAGGGCGGGGGGAGCACCCAGCTGGCCAATGGGGTGTTCTATACCATGTGACATCATGCTCGGTATAAAAACCAGGTGTGTGTGGGGGGCTTGCCCCGGTTCGGGACACGCGGTCGGCGGTCGGTGAGCAGTTGCACTGTGCATCGTCTGCTTTGTATATTGTTATTGTTGTTGTTCCCATTTGCTATTATTGCTGTTCTACTTCTGTTTTATTTCAATTCTTAAACTGTTCTTATCTCAACCCGGGAGCTTTCCTACTTGTACCCTCCCGATTCTCCCCCTCATTCCACCGGTGAGGGGGGTGAGCGGCTGCGTGGTGTTTATTTTCTGCTGGCTGGGGTTAAACCACAACACTCCGTCATTCCTCAGACTGCGGGTCCTCCCTCTGCCCCACGAGGCAGGGGCTGGCAGTGACCTCCCAGGTTTTCCTCTGGGACCACAGCAGAGAAGGGCTCTCACAGGAGCTGGGGCACACGAGGCTGCACGCCCTGGCCTATGCTCTTCTCTTGCTGGCTCATGCCCCAAAGCAGCCAGCCAGGCTCTGTCTCCAGCTGACTTTAATCACAGAAAGCAAAGGTTTCCCTGCACCCTGGGTACCCGGGGCCAGTCCAGAGTGGCCCTTCCCAAATGCCGGCTGGGTGCAGAGGTGGTTGCATTTCAGTGCGGTGTGTGCAGACCAAAAGCCACATGTCAGCAGGGTGACACAGATGCACACACTGGCCTGGTGCAACCATCCCTCCTGCCACCCCACCGTGTCAGCCCCCGGGGTCTCTTCAAGGTGCTTCGACCGTGCCTGGGGATGCTTGTGCCCTGGTGCCTCTGATAGCTGCTTGGAGCTTGGGGTCCTCCTCCTCATCCCTTCTTCTGGTGCCTGGAACTCCTCCTGCTGTGGTTAATAATTTGCCTTTCCCAGCAGACCATCAAGATCCTATCAAAGCACATTGTGGAGAGCCCTCTGCAAAGACCAGGCCAAGCCTTGTCAGCTGCAGCAAGAAAAAGCTGGCCTTATGCTGGTGGTGACTTCCTCACTGGCTTATCCTCACCCGAGGGTCTGCCTGATTAATCAGCTAGCTGATTAGCATCAGGTAGTGATGGAAACTGCCTCCAAATCCCCATAGGTGCCAGCGCTCCCCAGGGAAGCCTCCTGAGCCCTGGGGCAGAGGCTGGCCCAGAGCTGCCTCTCCCACCTGAGGAACCCTGGTCCTGAGGGCCAGCCCGTGCGTCTCTGCTTGGTGTAAGAAAAACATCGGTAAACCACATTGCCCTTTGAATACCAGCAGCAGCAGTAAATGGAGAGAAACCCAAGGAAGGCTGAGCAAATGAACCCGTTCTCTCACGAAGGGCCATGTGTAAACCACCGTTTTTGCAGTGCGAGAGCAGGGAGTGGGAGGAGAAGTTAATGTTTTCTCAGCAAGGGGAAACTCCCGGGTGGAAATAGCGCTGTGCCCTGGAAACAGAGCCCTTCACCAAACAGGGCAGTGTTTGTGCAGCCCCATCGCAGCTGGGTGATGCTGAGCAGGCTCTGCAGTGAGAACTGCTCCCATCAGAAGCTGAGGCCGGGGCTGACCTTGGTCTCGCAGTGTGTGCCTGTGCGGGTGGGCTCCCCGGGAAGCCCCCCTCCATGCTGCCTGTCCTTCTAGTTGCATTTGGCCCACAAGCACCCACGAAAGGACCAGGAGTGGGAAGAAAGCGGAGTCCTCTGGCTGGGGAAAAAGCTGAAGTAGGATGGGAACAGTGGGGCTTTGGGGAGAGATGCAGGAAGTAAGAGAGAAAAGGCTTGAAAGAGGCTTAAAAAGCAGTTCCCCGCTGAAGACCAGAGGAAGAGAAGATCCCCTCTGCTGACACAAATAGCACCTAAAGCGCTGGGCTGATCTGGGAGCCAGCCAGCCTTATGCAGGGGCCACTTTCCCACCGCTGGGAATGTGGGATGTCGCATCCCTTCCTGTGCTGAGCCTCCCAGCACCGGCACGCAAAGCACCAGAAGGGAAGGAGCTGCCTCCAGCAGCCAGGGCCGAAGGACAGCAGCGTCAGAGACCTAGTGGGGTGTGCAAGTGTTTAGGGGCTTTGTTATTGTCTCCGTTAGCTCTTTTTGGGCCTGACAACACAAGATACTGCTGGCCTCCTGCCTGCAGCACTCTCCCTGAGCCATTTTAACCAGCGATAGGACGAGAGGAAATGGCCTCAAGACGCGCCAAGGGAGGTTTAGGCTGGATATTAGGAAAAAATTCTTTACTGAAAGAGTGGTCAGGCCTTGGCACAGGCTGCCCAGGGCAGTGGTGGAATCACCATCCCTGGAGGTATTTAAAAGACGTGTAGATGAGGTGCTCAAGGACATGGTTTAGTGGGCATGGGGGGTGTTGGGTTGACGGTTGGACTCGATGACCTTAGAGGTCTTTTCCAACCTTAATGATTCTATGATTCTATTTTGCATTTGCACAGCGTAAAACTTAAACCCCTCTGGGCTGAAACAGCAGGGGAGGTGACAGCCCTCAGGCAACACAGCCTGTCAGGGGTGTGAAAGACTGAACTGGAGTCCCGACGCTGCTGCCTCTTGCCTAGGCAGCACAGCTTAGGGGGCCGAGGTCCCTGCCAGCGTGCCCAGAGCGAGTATGCTCAGACTGTTTGAGTTTTTCCCGATGTACCTATTGCCTGGTGCCTCTGTATCCCATCAGAAAGCAGGATGCTCGGCTCTGCCAGGCAGGCTGGGGCTCCGTTCCCAGCAGCAAGGAGCTGCTGCGGTCACAGCCTTGTGCTTCCCATCCCGGTGAGCTCTGCCTGCACAGTGCAGTCACCGGAGCTGCGGGACACGCTGCTCCCACGCCACGCGTGGGACAGTGAGGCATTTGTGCCTGAGGTATCAGAGCCACTTCACTGCGAATACAGAGAGCGCACAGCTAGTATTTATTTCCAGAATAATGGCTCCAGTGCCCCAACCCTTGGTATGATCCTGTGTGTGCAAGGATGGCACTGGCAGTCCCAGGAAAGGAACCCCACCAGGGAAACCCCAGACCTGCAGGAATAGCATGCTCAGCTATCCCAGCATCTCCTCCCCAGCTGGGCCACGGGCATGCTGGAGGGGCGGGAAGGGACGGGGTGGAAGAGCCAGAGGGAAGCTGCCCCCTGAGCTCTGTCCTGTGTTCCAGGAGCGCAAGTGTCTGTGCCACGGCTCAGAGAAGTTCCGTCTCCAGCCTGGGTTGCAGTTTTCCTTATATCACTTTCAGTGATGTTCGACATTTGTTCGTTCTGGCTGTAAAACCTCTCCTGGCTCTACACCAGATATTTTCTCACCTCAGTGCCTCAGCTAGAGCAGAGCTAACTGTTGGAGTGTCTGCAGCTCAGACACGTTGGCCTTCGTGATTAACGTGCTCTTTGTTCCAGGCGTGCTGTGAGGCTGGAGGGGTGGGAGTTCAGCTCCATCTGTACGGCCCCCGAGATGCCAAGCAGCCCTGCCCTTGCTGTCGCAGAGAGAGGTCGGTGGCCCATGCCCTGTTGTGCAGGGCCCGCGTTCAGAGGAGGGTGGCTTTAAACAGGAGCGGCGGACCAAGTTGTGGCCATAGCAAAGCAAAATCCTGATCTGCTGGCCTGGGCATTTGGGATCAGGATTGCAGCGGGCGGGAGGATTCCCGCGCGTTGTGCTCACATTAGAGCAGTGCTCTGAGCACCAGCTGAGGTGACAGCCCTCCTGTGCGTGCACAAAGGCCGTGAGCTCCCTTTCCCCGCGGGGCTCGCTCCCCTCACAGGTCAGGCTGACAAACGGGAGAAGGACGGATCCTCCAGTGACTTTCCCCCTGCCCGCAGGGTCCCACCCGGGCCAGCCTGAGGGAGCCCAGACAACCAGCTCCAGCACCTCTGCGGCTGAAGGGCTGTCGGCACAGCTGAGCGGCATGAAGGAGTTGGTTCACTTTGGGACAGAGCTTGATGAAAACCCCAGAAATAGGAACACTTGAACCAGTTCCCACAGCCAAGGTTAGTGCCCGAGGGTGAGGATGGCTTCATGTATGGAGAAGGAGCCTCAGAGCAGGCTCTGTTTATTTTTCACCCCCGGTAAGCGACTAGTCTCTTGTTTAAGTAGCCAAGAAACTCCTAATGGGATGCCAACAGGGTTTGGGACACGAAGAAGTGACATTCCCTGGAAGCTGGCTTCCTCTTAGCTTCGGTGCCTGTTCAGAATTCACTCCCGGTGACCCAGAAATGGAATTCTTGGGGGCTCTTTTTCGGGGCAACGGGGGCTGAGGGCGAGCAGGCAGCGAGTGCCCGCGGGACGTCCAGCTCTGGCCTGCCACGGGAGAGCTGTGCGGCCCCGAGGGCCCCGTGCCCGCTGCTGCTGGCGGAGCACCCCACGGCCCCTCTCCGCGCAGGGTCTGCCCCTCACGGGCGCAAAGGGCAGCCCGCCGGCGGTGCCCGCGGGGATGCCCCCCGGGCGGGGNCGGCGCCTGGATGTACCCCCGCGGGGGCGCCGCCGGCGGGGCGGTGTGCTGCGCGCCGCGCCGCAGCGACAAGCCGGTGGCCGACCCCGAGCGGGCGCAGAAATGGCGCCTCTCGCTGGCCTCGCTCCTCTTCTTCACCGTCCTCCTCTCCGACCATCTGTGGCTCTGCGCCGGGGCCAAGCTGCGGGCGCGGGAGCGGAGCNGGCGGCGCGGGACGAGGACGGGACAAGCCCCAGCCAAGCGCGGGGCCCCGCGGCGCTCCCGGGCCGCCGCCGGGGGACGGGGCTCCCG
>VZTQ01011637.1:49312-73805 GCA_013400755.1 Pelecanoides urinatrix
CGCCCGTGGCGACCTGGACTCGGCCTGCGCCCGGCTGCACGCCCTGCAGCGGCCGCGGGGCTCCCCGGCCGGCGCGCCCCTCCGCTCGCCCCCCGCCGCCGCCCCCTTCTTCGCCTCTCCCTCCTCCAAGAGGACCTTCCTGCAGGCTTACTTTAGGAACTTCAACCTCTCCTTTTGTGATACTTACACGATCTGGGACCTGCTGCGGGAGATGGCCGGCCCGGACGGCCTGGACTGCAGCGTGGACAACCTGATGGTGGATTTGGTGGTGGCGGCGGCCGGGGCGCTGGGCGGGGAGGCCTGTAGCAGCTGCGTCCAGGCGTACCAGCGGCTGGACCAACACGCTCAGGAAAAATACGAGGAGTTCGACCTCTTGCTGGAGAAGTACTTGCAATCGGAAGAGTACTCGGTCAGATCCTGCCTGACGGACTGCAAGGTAGGAGGGGGCGTCCCGGGGTGTCCCCCCGGTGCCGCTGGAGGGGCAGCCCAGGGCCAGCAGCGTGCTGTCCCGCAGCATCGCCGAGCCCCGGGGGTCCCGGCTGCGGGAGGGTGCTGCGGCTCTCCTGCCCGCACGCCTGCGGGCTGGGGGGTATCTCTTTCTGCCCCCTGAGCCCCAGCCTGGCAGTGCCGGCGGGACGCGTCCAGAGCTCTCGGGGCGGCTGGGACGGGGTGGTGGGAGCGAGGGGGCAGAGCGGGGCTTGGCCTGGGCGCGCGTGCACTCGACATCCCTTCACACCCACCCGCGCACACGCAGCCTCCTGACACCCCGCTCCCTACCCGCCTCACCTGCACCCCGTTACGTGTACGCACGCGCCTACGCCCGTGCGCACGCGGGCAGAACCAGGGCAGGTGAATCTCCCCTCACCGCTGCCTCTGGCCTGCTGCTGCTGCCGAGGGGTGCTGCACAGGGCTGGGGCAGCCCAGGGCTCTGCCCGGCCGTCGTTAAGCTGAGGTGTGTAGACAAGCGGTGACCTGAGATGAACCACGGTGCCGAAGCCCCTTCCCCGCACGCAGCAGCTGTTTTCCAGCCCTTCCACCCCTTTTCCCCAGGGAGGGGGTGCTGGGGGGTGCTGGGGTGAGCCTCCCCCTTGGCGTTGCCCCCAGTGTCACTGACTGTCCCCAGCCCCGGGGCACGGTCCATGTTACGAAAGCGAATGGGTTGCCTCCCCCAGCATCTTTCGGATCAAGCCTTAGCTCGGTGCCGTCTCTTCTCCAAAACGAGACCCGCGGTCGCATCTCCGTCCGGAGCCCAGCACGGTTCTGCTGGGCGCTCCCCTGCTTTCTCACAAGCCCCGGCACCGCAGCTCCTCCAGTCTTCGCCTGCTCCCAGCTGCCCGCCTCACCTGTGCGCGCTCCCTCCGGACGTCACCTCCGCGAGGCTTAATGGTCTTGATAATTAAACCTGCTTTTCCTTTCTTGGAGCCGTGTCTTGGGGGAGAGGCAGTGGGGTGTGTTACAGCACCGTCCCCAGGGGATGGCAGAGCATCCACCGGTGACAGGACGGGGCTTGGCCACTGCTCTTCTGGGAGAGTTTTGAGGGACGCTTGGAGCTGCGGTGGTGGCGCGGGTGGCTCTCGGCGCGGCGCTGGTCCCTTGGGAAAGGGCGGGAGCAGCACTGGGGCACGGCGCTGGGGACACCGAGGTGGTGCCTTTCATCAAGGGCACGACGGCGAGTTCCTGGCCGCCGCTCTCAGGCCCGCGTTTCTGCATGGCTTTTGTAAGGAGCCGCTTTTGGAAAGGAGCTAGTGCTGGCGTTCTGGGCCGGCGCCAGGCCAGGTAATTACAATCTGCTTGCCCAAATTCCCCCTGCGGTTTCAAAGGTACATAGTATTCAGCCTGCACCGAGGGGTTTGGTCCTGCTGCTCCGCTTCCGCCGTGAATGAAGGGGTTCGGTGCTGCCCGCCGTTGCGCTGCTCCCGCTCTCGGGGGCCCAGCAGAAGCGGGGTCTGACCGTGCCTGTCCAGACACCCTCCCGTCAGGCTTAGTGTCCATCTCTGCTGAGTCCGACTTGCTTGTGCTCGCTGGTATAGAAACCTAGAGAGAGTAGCAAAGAACGATAAGGAAATAATCATTACCTTTGGGTCTTGGGCAAGGAGTTGTTCCCAGGGACTGTAAAGCATCTAGAAACAGAGCCATGCTTAGATGAGTCTTCATTAAGTGTCCCTGGTCTTGACATCCTTGATGAGAAAGCAGGAAAGGAGCTTAGAAGATGCAGAGCTGAAGGCAACAGCGGCAGGGCGCGTGCCTCCTCGCTTGCTCCGTGTCACGCTGACGGTTGCATCCTGAGAGCATCTGGGAGCACCAGCTTTGCCATTTCACAGGCGGCATTTGGGAAGCAACAGGAGGGCGCGAGCAGCAGGGCCAACCTGTACGCGCTCGCCCGGGCCACCCGCGAGGAAATTTCCAGTGCGGGTGCCCGAGTCTGCACGCACCGACCCGAGCCCTCGCAGCTCCCGCTCCTTTCAGTCTCTCGTGAAAATCAGGCCACTTATTTAAGGTGCTTCAATACGTATTTAGGTGCCTTACTTTAGACTTTCATAGCTGCGAGTCTCAACTTCACCCTCTCGGTGGCTGTTCCCCATTTGTGAAATGAGGCTAACGCCAAACTGATCCAGTGTGGTGGTGACGAGCGAGTTTCGGCCTGATTTCGAGTCCCCCGGACTTCAGCAGGAGCTGCAGTAACTCGCTGCATTGGAAAATCTGCCTGGCGGGATTTTTAAAGCAGCCTGAATTTGTAATTCCTATCCAGATGCTGAATAATACTGCATTTTCTGATGTGACTTGCGGCTGCACGCTGCTCATGTGAATACCCGCTTGTAAGCGACAGCAGAGAGCTACCGCTCGATGGTAATAACATATGAGAGCAAATGACAGCAAAATAGGAGAGGAGTGGAGGAAAACATAATAGACAGCTCGGCTGGCGTGAGAGGCTCCTGCAAAATCCTTGCAGCAGGACTCTGGCTGCAGGGAGCCCTGTGAGCAGGATTTAAATAATATTTCTGGGGCTGGGTGAGCGTACGGGGCAGGGGACCGTGCTCGCCGTGGGAGCAGGGCTCCTGCACCGCGTGGCTGCCTCCCATTCGCATCCTTCCCCTTCCAAAATAGCAGCTGGAAAAATGAAGGCGGGAAAACAAAGCGGCTCCAGCTCACCCGCACACCGCCTGCCTCTGCAGAGCCACGTATCCCCCCGTAATTTCATCCCCAAGGAGCAGTGCGGCTCGATAAACAGCACACGCGGAGCTCTTTGGCAGCCGAATCACTCCGGTGATTTTGGCTTCTTATTGCGTCTGCTTTAAAACAACAACAAAAGCCCCACCGGAGCAGCCGGTTCCTTCTTACGGCAGCAGGTTTGACCCCGAGTTAAAAACTTGGAAACAGCCGAGTGTTGTGGGTTGGTTTCAGGAGGAACAGGGACACACAAGTCCCGTTGTTCCCTGTTAATAAATCATCCCAGGGGCTGACCCTGGTTTTGGGGTGCTGTGTTCAGTGGGGGAAAGGCTGCCGGAGGGGGTGAGCAGCATCCCGAGTATCCAAACCCCGGATCTGTCCATGCCCGGAGCTCGGGGAAGGCTGGACCAAAATCTCCGCGGGAGCTGTGGGAGATAGAACTGCTGTGAAATGGTGGGGTCTCTGTGTAATTCAGCTGCTTAGATTACTCATTGCTGTAATATTCTCCTAGGCCTTTTTATTTTCTGCTTGGAAATAATTCCCAAGCAGATCCTACTTTCTGCATACGTTGTTATTCCCGTGCAGCACCGACAGCTTCCGAATCATACTCCAAAAACGTTTTACTTGTTACTCCTACAACTAACACCAAAAATCCCTATGGCTGAGAGACAGTCAAATGTGAAAATACATCTCTCGGGTTTATTGTCTGTTTGCATCTGGCATTTGATGGGGTTTCGTGGGGGCTGGCTCTCGCAGCCCCTCGCGGGCAGGGCCCCCGGCACCCTGCGAGCAGGGGAGGGAGAGGGCAAAGCGGGTCCGCAAGGTCCATCTGTCTTCTGAAGCACTTTTCACCTCTTGCAGTGAAGACGACCTGAGTGCCGGCTGCTGGGGTCACGGTGCTAGTTAGAGGTGGTGTACCTAAGAGGTGGAAAATACTTGGGTTTTTTCTGCCAGTGAGAGGGAAAATTAATTAAATGAGTCGGGAGCAGCTGCTTGCCACCTCCATCTCCCCTCTTCCTGTGCGACTTGTACCCTTTGTGGCTGCGAGACACGATGAACGTCGTGCGCTGAGCGGGTGCGGTGACACGTTGGTAGCATCCTTCAAAAGGGCTGGAGGAGGTGGCGGCCCGGGGACGTGGACGTTGCAGCTGAACGTCCCTCGGGAGATGCGGGGCGGCAGCAGCCCTTGCAGCACGCGAGCCGTCGGCTCAGGCTTTGCGGGACTTAGTGCAGGAAGAAATCCCCGTCCCTCCGAAGCGATCCCCTGCGGGATGCTCGTGGCTGGTTTGTGCCTTTTTTTTCCATCTTTCTGAACAGGGAAAAAGCAGCGTTGCTCCAGGTTTGCTTCTGTGAAGGCAGAGCACGGTGTTCGTGCCGTCTCCCTCACCGACAGCCGCTACGGAGACCTCTCCTAAAAGTGCACGCTCCCACTGGTACTAGGGCAAATCAAGATCTATGGGACAAAGCCTGCTGAATTAAGGACTCATTAGGTTGCAAGAAACAGAGCTGTGGAGAGAGAAGGACTGACGGGCAGGAGCTGCAGGGCCGGGGCTGGTAGCAGAGCGCCGGTGGGAAGGCGAGGCTGGACAGGACCTGTAGCATCTCAAATTATATTAGATTACCAGGGTTTCTCTGCGCGCGTGGGCCAGTGGCTGTTGAATCCTGCTGCGGCCCTGGCCAGATCTGTTTCTGCGCCTCTGGTTTCCCCGTTCCCTACCAGAGAGCCCGACTGGGGGAGCCTGGCAGGGCAGGATTTCGCTCCCGAGGCTCTCGCGACGTGCCGGTGTTTCCCCCGCTGTGGGTGCGCAGGCGATGCGGTGAGAGACGGAGGCCGGTCCCCGCTGTAAGGTGCCTGGCACAGCCCCTACCGAGCCCGTACCGAGCGGCTGGGGAGCAAAACTGCAGTGCCCGGGTTCAACACCCTCCGGGGGTCCTTGTTTTTCTTGCTCTTGTTTAGCCAGAAAGAGCAGCAGCGATCAGTGTCTCTGCTGAGCATCCCTCCCTGCGGAGCATCTTCTGGAAACCCCAGCACGCCAGGGAGCTTTGGGAGAGCCGTGTCTTGGGGGCATCCCGGTGCCAGGGACACCTCTTGGGGGAACCAAGGCAGCCTTTTACTTCACAGAAGCAGCTCGAGTTGAGTTTGTCTGGGCTGGGCTCACACAAAATGCTGCTCAGCTGGTGCACTCTGGCTCTGAGCCTGGATGGCTCCATGCACGGAGACGTGCGCGCGGAGGGGAAGTCCCCGAGACCCACGGCAAAAGTGGTTTCACCAAAATCTTGCTTTTTTTTTTTTGTTTGTTTTTTAAAATGTGAAGTCCAGGCGGGTTTTACACTAACATTGTAGCTTGCAGTGAATCCACCGATGGGTGTCTGCAAAGCAGCACCCCGGGCTGGGCGCCTGGACCCCTCTTGCAGCATTAGTGGCCCCGTGGGTGCTGCACCGGGAGCAGCGGTGCCCGGGAGGGGAGAAGCTGCTCCCAAGCACCCGGGCAGCTCTGGTGTCTGCGCCTGGAGCCTTTTCTCAGGAGCAAACCTGGCTGGTGAGGTGGAGCTTTACTGGCATTTCATGAGGTGAGAAAAAATTCCAGAGTAAATTCCAGAGTAATTCCAGTGGATCAGCTCAGTACGTAATTTGGCAATTTTAGCAAGACCACATGCACGAGCTTAGCCGAGTACGCAGCTCCACGTTACACACCAGGCCCGTATAAGCAAAGGTAAATTTTTTCAGCCCTGCACAAAGATGTGATTAAATTATATAAAGAATTTGAACAAAAGGAATGTGTGAGTTTAGGCGTGCAGTTACTGCAGCCACAGCCTCTGGCACAGCCCAATTCCTGCACCTTGTGTCGGGTGCCAGCTAGATGCTTGAAAACAGAGATCAAAGATCAAAAAACCAGAAGAAACAAAAATTTACTGATGAAAGGAGTTTGCTCTGTAATAAAAAAAGTGTCAAGGTGTCAGAAATGCCCCAGCAGTGCCCGGGACTTGTGGGAGCGCTGCGAGCCAGGAGGGACGGGGGATGCTGAGCCGGTGCTTGGACAATCCCGAGCTTTGCTCGGGGTCGAGACATCTCAGGATGCCTGGGGGTGCGCGGGGGGCTGCCGGCCGGACCCACGCTGTTGCTGTGGGGTGAAGCAGCCTGGGGTGGGGGCAGTGGCCGTGGGGTGCTCCCCCCCCAGTGCTCGGCTGGGCTGTTGGGTGGTGGTGTGAATGGGGGGGACTTACCGCTGCTCTCAGTGGTGTTTGGCTGCCTGCTTTGGGCTGGTTGGGTTGTCTGTTAGTCCTCGCCTGTTAACGTCTGCCGGTGGTGCTTAAGGGAAAAAACCAGAAGTTTATAAAGGCAGCAAGTCTCCGCGCAGCAACAGGCAGGTCGGCAAATGGTGCAGGGAAGAGCGCGAGCGAGGGCAGAAGATCCGTCTCCATCAAACCGTCACCAAGTAGCCACAAGTGACGCAGGCGCCTGTTCCTGCGCCCGTGTGCTGCCGGCTGTGCCTGCTGCTGCCGGCGCTGGGTGCACGCGAGCCCCGGTTCCTCTCCGCGTGTGCCCGGCCCTGGGAGCACGATGCGCGCGGGGGCTTCACCGGGTGGAACGAGCTGCTGGGAGAAGCAGGCTCAGCTCGGGTGGCAGAGGTGCGGTGCGATACTTCGGCAGCTAACGATGCCTTTTGGAAAGCGTCCGGTGTGCCATGGTGCTGTTGGGTGCGGGCAGTGGGAGTCGGTGAGCTCAGCAGCGTCTGCGATGGTACCAGCAAAATGTGTGAGCCGGTAACATAACACAAGCTCCCTGGGCCCCCCTTGCTGTACACATCCATTGCCACGGGCTGCCTGGGGTGGCCCAGATCGGGGACGGCTTGCGATGCTGCTTTTCATAACAGGCAGCGGTACGTTCTGTCCCCGTGGACAAAGGGATCTGCTAGTGTCACGCCGACCGCCAGCCGTGCGAGCATCCTTGCGCTGCCGGGGGAGAGGAGGCAGCACCCTCCCCGTAGCCGGGCACCGAGAGGTGGAAGAGGGTGCACACGGTGTCTGCCTGAACCCAGGACATCGCTGGACCTGCCCACGAAAGGGCTTCACGGGGTCCCTGTCCGGGAACAGGCATCTTTTCCAACCTTAGTGATTCTATGGACATGGTTTAGTGGGCATGGGGGTGTTGAGTTGACGGTTGGACTTGATGATCTTAGAGGTCTTTTCCAACCTTAGTGATTCTGTGATTCTATCTTTTGCATCAGGAAAGGAGCTTTTTGCGCACGGCAGGGATCACGCACAGCCTGGCCTCTCCCCGTGGCAGAGACCCCAGGGACCCCCGCCGGGCTCAGCACCTGGGAGCCCCGAGGGCCGCACGCAGCAACCCCAACCCCTCCGCACCCCCGGAGGCAGCGGGGTCTTGTCAAAACATCCCACAGCCCCAGGCCTGGCCCCACAGATGCCCCACGGGGCTTTTCCTCCGCTGCCCAGCTCCGGAGCTGCCCGCCGGGGTGGGAGGCAGCGGGCAGGCAGGCAGCAGTGCAGGATGTACCTGGCTGCCAGGGGCCACCGTCACCGGGATGCTGTCACCGGGATGCCATTAGGATGCGACTCACGCCTGGCTCCGCGTAGAGGCTCGGCTCCGCTGTCGTTTGAAGGGCAATGACTCAGGGACAGCAAATCTGTGAATGAGACACGGAGGCTGCTTGGGCAAGCAGTAGCCATCTGTCCACGCTGCCTGCAGCCCCGGCTCCTGCCGGCAGAGCCGGCAGCTGCCTGCCTGGGGAGGCTCAACCAGTTTGGCCTCGCTCCTCTTCCCTGCTTGGCTTTTGCTCGTGGCTTCTCCCCAGGCCCCCTCTCCCAGCCGTGATCCCGGGGTGTCGGAGGAAGGAGCAGTGCTGGGCGCACACAGCCAGGGTGGGCTCCTCAAAACTCCACTGATGTGGCCGTTGTGTTAAAAAAGTCAGTGTGAAACAGCATCACCCGGCAAGGTTTTGGCTTTCCAGAGCCCTGCCTGCGTGAGCATCCCGGTGCTCCTGGTCCCGGCTGGAGAAGGAAACGCTGCCTGCCCTGCTCCCCGCCTCGGGAGTAAAAGATACACGTATTTGGCATCTCGGCTGACGTCTGATCTCTGCACGGCAGCTCCTGCGGCGCTTCTGGTGGATGGGGGCTGCGGAGGGGCCGGAGGGCGAAGGGGTGGTGTGGCGACGAGGGGAGCTGGAGTGGGGGGACCGGAGCCGGCGCCGGTGGCAGGGACGGGGCGAGGACTGTGCCAGAACCTGGGTTTCCCCAGAACTGGGAGCCTGGAGGCACCGTGCTGCACCGGTCCCCAGCGCTCTCCACTGCTGGGTGTTACGGAGGGAGATTTTCTTGGAAGTTTCTGAGCAGACGCGGTTTGGGAAGGGCGATGGGGGCTGACCAGTGCTGGGGAGCAAGAGCTGTGTTTTGGTGTTTAATGTAATAAGAGTGTGAAGTTCAGCCCCCTCCGGACCTGGGTCTCTCCCTGACCTGCTCCTGGTCTTCACTGTCATCTTCCATGGAGCTGAATGGTGGAGAGTAAGAATGACCCTGTAACCAAGAAGTAAGCTGTAAAAGGAGATAAGTCCTTGTACTTGAGGGTACAAAGCAGCTACCACCAGCCTGAGGTTAGATGGGAGCTTTGCTCCAGAGGGTTTATTCCTCGCAACAGGGTCTCCAGTGTCATCCCCAAAGCCCTGGTTCTGGTGGCTGCTGGGGACGGGTGGGGGCAGGTCCTGGTTCCCCGGGGGGGAAGCCTTCCTCATCCCACCCCAGGCCCCCTCCGGCCTCGCTCGTGGGGGGCCTCCACCTGGTTTCACTAGAATTTCCATTCTAGACCAGGGAAGCATCCCTGAGCTACCGTCTTCCCATGAGATGCTTCAGTTTCCAAGAACTGGCATTTTCAAAAAGGGGAAAAAAAACCTTTAGCCAGAACATTCCCAGGCAGCCACGTTACCAACCGCCGCTTCGGCAGCTGGCCCGTGCCCAGACCTGCCTCCGCAAACCGGGGCAGGAGATGCTCATGGAGGTAGGGAGAAGTCCTCCCCCACAGCCACCTCCTCCCCTGCCTGTTCCCGGCATCTGGGGCGGTCCCGGCTCTCTGAGCCCTGGCTGGGCAGGAGGTGCAGGTAGGCAGGCAGGGTCTGGCAGCCCTGGCTGAGCCCGGGGCAAGCAGGGTGTCGTGGTTTAACCCGGCAGGCAGCCAAACACCACGCAGCCGCTCGCTCACTCCCCGCCCCCAGTGGGACGGGGAGAGAATCGGAAGGGTAAGAGTGAGAAAAACTCGTGGGTTGAGATAAAGACAGTTTGATGGAACAGAAAAGGAAGGGAAAATAGTAATAATAGTAATGATAATGATAATAATAACGATAGAATACATAAAATGAGAGATGCACAATGCAATTGCTCACCACCCGCGCTGACCGATAACCAAGTAGCGATCGCTACTTCCCGGAACGCACCTACCATTCATATACGTCATGAGCATGACGTCACACGGTATGGAACACCCCATTGGCCAGCTGTCCCGGCTATGCTTCCTCCCAACGCTTGTTTCTTTTTAAGCTACATGTCCTTGACTAGCAGGATACTTAGCAACAACTGAAAACATCAGTCTGTTACCAACGTTCTTCTCATACTAAATCCAAAATGCAGCACTAGGAAGAAATTTAACTCTATCCCAGCCAAAACCAGGTCAGGTGTTGGGGATGATTATTCTCACAAGTGGCAGCTGCTCTTTCCCCCTTGCCATGTGTGAGCTGTTGCTAACGGGTCTGCAGCCCCCAGCGTGGGGAGAGGGGATATTTGGGTGTGCGGATGCTGGCTCAATTTGCAGAGCTCTCCGAGGGTATGTTTGAGATGTTCCCCGCTCCCACCTGCATCCCAAAGGTCTCTGAGGTGCCCGGGCACCCCTGGTCCCAATTGCTGAGGCTGCTCGGCGGGAGCAGGCACGGGTCGGTGGCAGGAGAGGTGTTGCTGGGGTGGAGAAGCACCGCGTGTTTTGCTGGCTCCCTGCACTGGCTGCCTAGTGCTGTCGGGGAGGTTTTGCTCCTGGATGCGGTCTCCAGATCCGTATTTGATCCCTGGGGTTCTTCATGTTCCCACGGGGCTGGCGGGGTTTGGAAATCTCTGTGTCCAGGGAGCGCCCGTTGAGGAGGGATGCTTCTGCGGGCAAGGCATGTGCAACACCAAAGTCCTGTGATTTTTGCTGCCTGCTGCTTAGTTTCTAGGTGAATTCCAGGTGCGCGGTTTGGATCAATACCACCTTAAGTTATTTGGGTCTTTGTAACGGCCCCAGTAGCTCTGCTCGAGGGCATTTCTCCGAAGCCTGCGTGCCTGAAGCCCAGCCATGCCCACAAAGCAAACGTGCTCGCTGGAGTACCTGGGGTTGGAGGCACCTGGAGCATTGCAGCCCGATACCGAGCTGGTTGGGCATGTAGAAAATATATCTGAGGAGGTGCTTGCAATAATCGAGGCATTTGACTCAGTGGTGTTTATGAATTTTGCCCGGTGTCCCCCCGTTACCTCTGCAGCGCAGCTGGCGAAGCAGCGTCCGCAGACGTCTCAGCATTTATTTGCCGTGACGCGTTACTTGTTTGCCATCGTTCATTGCTCTCCTGTTAAAATGAGATTGTCAGGGAGCAGCGGTCGCCGCCGGGACGGAGGGCTGGCTCGGAGCAGGGTGCTGGGGCCGCGGTGAGCCCAGGGCGAGGGGCAGCTCTCTGGACACTTCTCGCTCGTGGAAACGCGGGGGAAGCACTTCCACTCTGCAGAGGATAATTAACCTTCATCCCGTGCTTTGGAAGTTCGAGCCTCTCTGTGTTAACGTTACCAAAGATGCCGATGCCTTTGCTCACCCCCTTGTCTCGCAGCACCCTGCCTGCAACTCGCCGCCTTCCCTCCCGCGCCCGTTTGCTCTGCGGTGACGGGGTGCCGGGCACCCCGAGGCTCCAAGTGCCGGCTGTTTTCAAGGGTCTGGCCGCAGCAGCGGCCGGGGGGGGGCCCCCGGGGCTTGCCCGTGTCCTGGCCCGGGATGGGGAGGCAGCCTGCGGCAGGGCTGGCACAGGGGGACGGAGCAGAGCGTTTGTGGCAGCTTTACAGGGAGGAGAGGAGAGCCCCAGCCTGTCCTGGGCTTGCTCCGGGGGAGAGCAGCGGGGACGGGGGCTTCCCCGTGGGAGCGCATCGCTGCAGGCTCGCTGCCTGGGGAGGAGCGATGCCAGCCAGGAGCATCTGCCTGCTGCTCGCCATGGAGACTGAGAGTTATCCTGGGTTTTTCCCCACCTCCCCGGGTGCGTTAAGGCCCTGCCTGGCAGGGAGGGGGAGATTTCTGCAAGCGGTGTTCAGCTGGGGATAAAAAAAGAGGTTCTAGCTCTCAGATCTGACATGAGCCATGTCCAATCCCGTTGTCTCCATCCGTAGAAGCTGCCAGGAGTGGTGATAAGCATCTAGGAAATCATCTTTTGCTGCATTTAAGGGACCTCTGCACACAAGCTGAGCGTAAGAGGCCCTTGCAGCCTCCTGAACAGCCCCAGCACCGGCGCGGGGGTCTGTGCACCTCCCCTGCCCCGAAAGGCGCCGGGACGCTCCTGACTCCCTGCGCTTGGCTGCGTGAGGGAGCTGGGACGGGCCGGATCCTGCTGCTCACCCCGCTCCGTGAGGCGCACCGAGCATGGTGCGAGGCAGCCGTGTGCCTTAGACCCCGCACCGCGTTGTGTCCCCTTCATCCAGGATGAGACCCAGCGGGATGCCGTGCGCCGTTCAGGCACTTGAGTGAGAACAGGGGGCTCCTGGCAAGGTGCAGGATCGGGCCCTTCCACGTGCATTGCTTGCGACAGCAGGTCTGTCGTGACACCCCAGCGAGTGCCTCCCCCTTGCTGGGCTGGGCGCTCGCACCCTCCCAAAAACGATGCTCCAGCCTAACCGCTTCCTTGGAAGGTAGATGCGCCCGCTCTGCTGGAGAAACTTCTTCCTCGCCCCCACCAGCTGGTGGGTAATTTATGACTCGTGGCACTGAAGTGTCTAGCCTTTATTTTTTTATGTCCTATCTGATGTAACAGGATGTTCTCATTATCTGTATAAATGTTTAATCTACTTTTGAATCCTGCTAAGCTCCTGGCTGCAGCAGTATCTAACGGGAGTGAATTCCTCAAGTGATGCTGATAGATTGCAGGGACCTGACTTTCCCTCTGTCCCGACTCGATCGCGTTCCTCTTCAGCTTCATAGTGGTCTGTGGTTACTTTTTTAACTAACTGGGCTGATAGCAGACTAGGCTGCTAACTAACCCACCGGTTACCTGCAGCCTCACCGGGGGGGCTAGCCGGTGGGTGATGGGCACGCGTCTTTCCGTGCATTTTTCTTGCTTTCTGCTGCTCTTCTTTCCGCTCTCGCCATCTCTTGGTTCAGCTCGGCCCCCGCTGCGAGGCAGCCGGGCAGGACCGTGCGCTCGGGGGCTGTTGAGGAGCGATTATTCGGTTACTCCTGCAGCCAACATCTGTGTCGCTGGAGCTGCTCGAGCCTCCCGTGGCCTCGGGCTGGCTGCTCGGGAGAAATCTCGTTTCTCATCGTTGTCTTGTCACGACAAGCAGTCTGTAGGTGGGTAGCTGAAGTCGCTCACCCTCTGTTACTGGGTTACTCGGGTTTTGTTGCTGCCTTGACACCCCTCAGCATCCCACGCTCCCACCCCGCGGCCAGGGGCCGGTGCTGAAACGCTCCCCACGCGGCCGCACACCGGTGATGGGGCTCTGCCTCGTCTGCTCCCCACTGGCCTTCCTATGACAAAGCGTCGTCTCAGGAGCTTCTCTGGGAGGCCGAAGGCTCCGTCCCGGCGCAGGGGTGCAGAGTGCCGGGCTCCCATGCCCAGACGCGGAAGGTGAGCTCGGTGCTGGAGCATCCCAGCGGCACCGCGTCCCTGTGGCAGGAGAGAGGGAAGGGCTGGAGCTCCCGGGACCTGCCGAAATGCATCCCTGGCTGCACCAGGGTGTTTTTGGGGGGAGGACTCGGCACATCCCCAGCAAGCGATGGCTGGGTGACCAAGCTGTCCCCTCTCCCTGCTCCTCTGCGGCCAACCGCAGGAGCGGGACGGGGGTGGGTGCCGGCTTGTGTCCAGTCCGGTTTGGCATGTCTGGGCCAGGCGATGCCGGTCTGTTTTGGTGTTTCGCAGCCCTGGGCTGGGGCCGCGATGCCGGTGCTGGCGTGCCGAGCCCTCGCGAGCCAGCAGGGTCCGGGCTCCGGGGAGGAGGCTTGACGCCTGCATGTCCCCCCAACCCTGGGACACCTTCCCCCTTGCGCCCCAGCCATGCAGCATCACAGGGGAGATGGAGAAGGACAAAGCCTTCCAGATGCCGAGGAGAAGCTGCTCGTTCCCTGGCCACCGGCGGTTTGTCCCAGTCTCCTGGCCAGCTCTCCCGGTGTCCCTCCCCTTCCCACGCATACCTTCACGCTCCCGTCCTGGCCTCGCCTTCCCGGCGAGCTGGTCTCTCTAAACCCCAGCCAAAACCCCGCTTGAAAGCAAAGCATAAAGCAATGGTCTGGATTTACTGTTGCCCCTCTGGCTCGGCGGGCGCAGCGTGGGAGTGCCGGTCCTTTCTGCCTTTACGGCGCTCTCGGGCTTGTGTGCATCAGCCGTTTCTCAGGACAGAGACTGTCTGCTGCTGGTCTTGTGCAGCCTGTAGCACAATGGGGCCCAGTCCTTCCTTCCGAGGCACTTCCAGAAGGAGCAGGCTCCGTGTGCGTTTTGTTTGGATTCAATACATTTGTTTTACAGCAGCGCCTGCGGGCAGCCCACCAAGACTGGGGCCACATTGTCCTAGACACTGTCCAAGCGCGGGTAGTCACTGCCAGAAGAAATCACAGGGTGAATAGAGGGGACAGACCCAGGGTGCCGGGGGGGGGACACGGGACACGTCGCCGACATCACGTACGCTGGAGCGAGAGCTGAGGGTCTGTGGGCAGCAGTGAGCGGAACGCTCCCACCCCATCCTCATCCTCCCGTGGGGGCAGGACGCGTCTATCCCCAGGTGGAGTTTGATAATTAAACGAAAATAGTATTTCATGGGAATTGCAATGTTTTTGGGAAGCGATGTGGTATCAGAAGCCTACTGGGGTTCGCAGGAGCGGTCGTGCAGGGCTGGGTGGCTGCAGGTGGGTGGCTGGACCACCATCGGGTCCTAAGTGGCCACGGGGCCACCGTGGCCTGCCCTGTGGCCCGGGGTCCTGCACCTCTGCCCCTGCACCCCGCGTCGCTGTGGCTGCAGTGCCGTGACCCTGCACCGCAGCGAGAAGCCGTGCAGGCTGTTTTGCTGGAGGGTGCGTGGGGGTGCAGGGAAATGGGGGGACCTGCGACATGCAGGCTGTGGAAAGCGAGGGGGCTTGGCAGTGGTCGCTGCCTTGCCATTCGTCCAGCTGTGACGTTAATTACTGTGATTATATTTTTTCTTGCTTGCTGTGTGATAGAGAGGTGCAGCCACACAGCCGTGCCGGGATGCCCAGCGCCACGTCTCCCAAGCGCAGTCCCGGCCGCGGTGCTGCCGAGGGCTGTCCGGCGTCCGAAGCGAGGCCGCGAGCACCGCTATTCCTGGGAATGCTTCCCATTTTGGTACAAACCGCGATTACGGGCTATTCCTCCTGGGTTTGTTCCAAGGCGAGAGTTGCATCTGTTGGGATGAGCCCAGGCTTTTCCCCGGCCTCTGCACGTGGCAGCCCTCGGGTGCAATGAGCAGATGAGCAAAGAAACGAGCCTGTAGATGTGGTGCCCGGCCCCTGAGAGCATCCCCGGGAGCTGCCCCTGGCCCAGCACACCCGTGGGCGTTCCAGATGTGCGTGCGTTTGCAGAGGCAGGTTGAGATGCTCCTTCTCCGGTCCTTTCCCCGCTCCAGGTGTTCCCGAGGTGGGTGTCGAGCTACCCCGTATCGTGAACTTCAGTGTGACAGGATTGTTACCTGGGCTCTGAGGGTACGAGGTGATGGAGGTCACGCTTTAAAGCTGTTTTCATTTTGAAAATTGAGCGCTTAGGGAGGGGTGTGTGTGTGTCTCAGACTCGTTTTGAGTTGCTGGAGGGGGGGTTATTTTGGTTATTTTTTTCCTATGAAACCAGGGGCATTCAGATAGTCTCTTTAATCCCAGAACTAGGAATTAAAACTAGAATGCTAAAAACTATGAGCTGCTTCATGAAGTCCCTGAGGTGTTGTGAGCGGGTAGCTCTGACTTACGTTGCTTCTGGGTAATTTGGGAGTGACTTCATCAATGAGGTCAAGGGAGGTGGGTCTGGTCCTGGGCTGTGCCAGGGGGGGTTCCCCTGCCCAGGACCCTCCCCGAGGACGAGCCTGGTCGGTGCCGGACCCGGCATGGTGCCAGACCCCAGTGCCGGTTCTGCCCCGGCACGCCGCGCGGTCGCAGCGCTGGGGTGACGAGCCAGGATGCGACCTGGCGTCATGGGATGGCCGGGGGAAAACGAGTGGGAAAACCTGGAGACGGGTGGGCTGCAGGGTGGCGGAGAGCCCGGCACGGCCACGTGCCAGCCGGCCCCGGCGGGCAGCAGGCAGGACGCCGGTCCGACGGCACGGCGTTTCCAGCGGTGTTTGAGGAATGCCGGCTCTGGCAAGCAGCCGGGGTTCGCGCTGGTGCCGTTCCCAGCACCCCGCAGCCTGCGTGCGGCCGGTCCCGTCCCCATCCCACGCCGTTCCTGCTGGCAGCCTCCGTCACGGTGCCCGGAGCCGCAGACGCTGACTCCCCCCCCCGGCCCCCGTGCCCGCCGGGGTACAATGGGCAGGACGCCCCGGCCCTCGCCTCCCCCGGTTGTGAAACGGAGGATCCGCGGCTCCAGCGCTGTTATCGCCAGGCGCAAGTCAACATTATATATCAAAAAAAAAAAAAAAAAAGTAGAAACAATAGAAAAGAAAAAGAATAATCGCACACAGTTGTTGGGTTTTGGGGTTGGGTTGTTTTTTCCCCCCCCACCCCCCAAACCAGAGCATGTGAATGTGGCGAGGCCGGGATAACGCAGCTCCAGGACTGTCAAAGAAGTTACCAAAAAACCCAGCTGTTACAGATATGATGTTAGAACAGCCTATAGCAAGGCTAATTAAAAAAAAAAAAAAAAAAAAGCTGTTTAAAAAGCTCAACACTGTAAATGTCAGAATTGCAGGCGGCAGTAATTGAATACAATGGTAATTGGACATTGCAGCTTGTGTTTGTGACTCCTCCTGGCCGGCCGTGGACGTTCGTGTTCCCTTAATCCTCTGCCATCCAAGGGGGCTCTTCTCTCCCCCCCTGCGCGTCCTGCTTCCCGCGCTGCATCCTGATGTGCCAGAGCTTGGAGAGATGCCCGAGCGGCTCATTAGCAGTACTCATTTCCCTATGTCCAAGATTAATGAGGCGCAGCCACTCCAGATGCTCATCTCGGGCCATGATGGAAATGTGAGTCCCAGGAACCGCTCCGGGAGGGGAGGGGGCAGCTCTCGGCCGGGGGGTCTGGCAGGGGCAGGCAGGGATTTCTCCCCTCGGCCCTCCTGGGAGCCGATGGCTGGGCGCACGCGGTGTGCCGGTGAGCCAGACGTGAGCCAGCTCCCTGCGGGTGCAGGTGAAGGGGGCGGTTTTGGGAGGGGGGGTTCGGGCAGGTTCCCTGGCGCTGATGGGGGTCTGGTCGGGGGGAGCAGGGGCTCGCGGGGTGAGCACCGGCTTGAGCACGCGTGGCCTCAGCGGTGGCAAAGAGGAGGAGGAGAGTCGTGACAGCAGAGCCCCAGCAGCTTCCAGCGCCAACCGCCGGCCCGAGCACGCTCCTGGGTCTCCTTCCAGAGCTGACCCCAGCGCTTCCTCAGATTAGTCAGCAGAGCCCAATATTATTGCGATTAAATACAGCCCCGGGCAGCTTTGCCAAGCTATAAACTCGCGCTCCATTTCTCAAAGCATCCAGTTTGCCTGCATCTGCTGGGACCGCTTCTTGCTGCTGGTGAGGGGCTCCGCTCTCCCCGGGGTCCCCTTGGCGGGGGAAGTCCCCGCGTTGCTCGGCGTGAGGTTAGCGGAGGGCCAGCCCCAAGTCTTGCCTTTTCTGTGCAGAATGAGGTTATTTTGTAGGGAAAGGCTTCCCGCTTCCCTCTCTGCCCTCATTATCCTCCTCCCCCTCCGGTCTGCAAATCCCCCTCCCAGAGAAGCGGGTGCTGGGCCGGGGGTGCTGCCCCAGCCCCTGCTGCTAATTAAGGAGAAGAGGTCGTTGGAGCTGGGCCAGGCTCCCTATGCCATTAGCAGAATTTTCCTGGGGGAAACTTCCCAAGCGTTGATTCCTGCTCCGATGGGAAAACGGCAGCTCGTTGGGTTAATTCCAGCTGGTGGTCCCGGGGGGCATCCAGGCTACCCCAAGCTCTGCAGAGGTGTTGCATCCCAAGGATGCTGCTCCATCCCTGCCCCTTGGTTCTCCTGAAATTTAGCTGGGGTGATCCAACAGGCAATGCCGGTGTTTACAATATACTGTCAGCAACTAGATTGGCATTGAAATGGCCAAATTACTTTACAAAATGAGTATGTTATTTTGTGCAGAAATACTAAGAACGCAGAAGGACTCTGGAAAAGCTGTTTGATGGGGGATGCTATCCCGGTACTGACAGGAGGCAGCGGGAGAAGTGCAGGCAGCAGGAGAAGTGCAGGCAGCGGGAGACGTGCAGGCAGCAGGGAACTCAATCTGGCACAGGAGTGCCTGCGAAAAGGCCGTCCCTCTGACTGCTGCTGTCAGATAGCCACGGAAGCGTGAGCAGACAGGTAGCTTAATTAGATAGCTCTTGGAAAAAATTTCGTTTCTTTTTAGTATCTTTTATGATGGGGTATTTCGGCACACCTGCAAAATTCAGATGCAGATAGATAACCTGTCCTCCTCCTCACATTGGGTGTCTGAAATTGGCCCCTTTCCTAGGCAGCAAAACTCCTTGTGCTTTCCTGGGGTCATCTAGCCAGTCCTCTGAGCTAAAAATGCGGGAAGAGGGCACCGAAATAGAGCTTTTTGAAGTTCAGGTCACTTATATTTACTTGGCCAGGCTGGAGATCAGCCAAAAGCAAAAACAGAATGGAAGAAACGCTGATTGCAACCAAACTCCCTTCCTGAAGAAACCATAAAGGGCAAGAATGGAAACCAATGAGTTTTCCCCGTTGATTTAAGCAGAGAATATATTTCTTCCTGTCCTAAATTCTCACACGTCCTTTATAACGGCGAGAGAAAGCGGTGTGGGATAAGCTCCGAGATACCTAAAGCTGTCGAAAACCCAAAACCTGTAAGGCTGCTGCTTGAGCATCCCGGCGGTTTGCTCCTTGCCCGTAACGCCGGCGGGCGCAGACGTGTGCTGGGAGGATGCTGGTGTCTCCCAGGGAGCTGGGGTGGCCTGGGGCAGCTGCCAGCCGCCTCGTACCTCACCGCCTTTATTTTTGGACAAACGTGGGCAGTTTCCCTCAGGTGCAGCCGCGGGAATGCCGGCTGCAAGAGCCGGCGGACCCACAGCCCAGCGAGACGAGGGCTGGATGGGACCGGGGCAGCCGCAGGGCTCCGGTGCTTCCCTCCGGGCAGGCGGGTGTCCTGGAAAGGAACGGGAAAAGGGAAGGCACCCGGGAAATCCTGGTGCCTGGTCGCAGTTTCTAGGTGAGAGCACGTCCTTTGCCCTCTCCCGAGGTATCACCAGCTCTTTGCAGCCTTTCGCTCAGCATTTTCATTAAATTCATGGGAATGTCGTTGTCTGAGATCCCAACCCTCCGCCAAACTTCCCTGGTAGAAGTCAACAGAAACATTTTAGGGGGAAAGCATGCAGATCCATGCAGAGTCTGCTTGTGCAAGCTGTAGTTTCCGCGGGAGAGCGGGATGAGCCCGAGCTCCTTCCTACCAAGCTCTCGGGAGTCTCCTGTGCCGGCCGCCCCTCTGCCCGCGGGGCCGAACCGCGGGTTGCCGTGGCCCCAAGCCGGAGCTGGGCGATGCCGGTGACAGCCACGGTCCCCTGCCAGGGGACCCGGTGTGGCATCCCGGCTGCCCGTGTCCCCAGCTGGGAGCCGGGAGTGCGACCGGGGCCTGGGAAGCAGCGCGGGGGAGAGTCGGAGATGATTGAAGTGCTGGGAGGGAGGCTCGCAGGAAATGTGAGAGAGTAAATCAGTCAAGCTTGCCTAAGTTATGACTAAATGGGGAGCGTGATACATCTGCAAATATTAGAAATGTGTAAACACAGAGGAGGGAGAGGGATGGTTTATGGAATGATTGAAGGGAATGAACTTTTGGATGGAAAAATGTAGGTCAAGTATGAAGGAAAACTTGTAGGCAGTGAAATAAGTGCTTTCAGCGGTAAAACAACCTCCTTGGGAAACGCGAGGAAGTCCCACTGATGGAGACTAAGCCAGATGAGGGCCTGGAAAACAGGGTGAGCGGGAGGGATGGACTCGGTGTGTCCCGTCTGGTCCTTCCACCCGCACCCTCCGGGCTGGCAGAGGGGGCCGGGCGCACCAGCGGTACCCGTCTAGGTCCCCGCGGGCTGCGGGGGGCTTTGGGGAGGTCCCCTGGGGCTGCCGGCTGGGAGGACGGGTGACCTCGTCCTTACGGAGCAGTGACCCTGCAGACAGGGCTTTTCCCTTGTGAGGGTCCCCTCTGTGCCCCCCTGGCACCCCCGAAGGGTTCGGCCCCGGGGAAGCGGGGAGCACCCGCCGCTGGCCCGGGTGGGTCCCGGTGCGGATCTGACCCCTTGCCCGTTCACGACCCGTTTGTGGGTGGATGCTGTTGCACGTGCTGTCCTTGAGCATCCGCAGCAGAATTTTTGTGAGCAAATACAACCCTGCGAGCGGTGTGTAAACGATGCACGTCACCTATTTGCTATTTATCGTTCATTGCTGTGGAGCCCTGAAGAGTTTGTGCAAGAGACTCAAGCGGCAGGACGCTGTTGGTGCTGTGTGACTGCCGGGCTTGTCGCGTAGAAAAAACCCAAATGATTAATCACAAAAAGCGAGTGGCGAGTTATCTTTTTCTGGTACGTATCTTAATTCTTGTTTAAATTTGCAGGCTGTTTGCGGTGTAGTTAATGCATCCAGTTTTTAATACTGAAAACTTTATGACTTGGGGGAGAATTCATCCCACCCGACTTCAGCCATTTAAAATCCAAGCAGCTGGACACTAGCTGCCAGAAATCCTCTGCGGTCAACAGGGAAGGAGAGCAGCACCTCAGCCCCCTCGCTGCTGGGTGCTCGGGGTGCTCCGGGGATGTCTCGTCCTCAGGATGCCCTCCCTCTGTTGCCTATAAAGGCAGCCCCAAATAACTAACCCAAAAACTAATTAATAACTGGTTTTTGGAAGCTTGCGATTAAGGAAATTCACCCCTTCCGAATGCCTTAAATCTCCAATAGACCTAAAAACTCTTCGGAAAACATGTTTCATAGCCATTTCCACGGGAGGGCTCGCTGGGGGCAGGTCTGGGTGTGCGCCCACTGCCTGCCCGGCCCGGTGGGCTGCGGTGGGCTGCCCGTGCCCGCTAACGGGGAGAAGGGGAAGGCATCGCCTTCAGCCGGAGCCCCTGCCTGCGGGGGGCCCCTGCCTGCGGGGTGCCCCTGCCTGCGGGGAGCCCCTGCCCGGGGCCACTGCCTGCTCTCCCAGGGCTGCGGGGCTCGGTCGCCATCCTCGGTCCGTCCCTCCCAGAGGCATCCCCACGTTTCGGGCCATCGCATAGCCTGTCGTTGCAGCTGCAAGCTCTCCGAGGTGGGGACTTCTCCGTTTTGCTCCAGGTTCAACGTCTGTCTGTAGTTGTGCGTAAATAAGGGTGTGGAGTCGAGGCTGGGATTTGCCAAGTCCTCAGACCAGAGTAAGGGTGGCTAAGTCCTGGGCAGTCAGGGGATGGCTTGAAGCCCGTTTTATACCTTCTGGTTCTCCATCCCATCTATTGTAAGGTGTCACTGTCCGCTGAGCACAAGTCTGATGAGGAGCGGCGGAGGGGGCTGGGGGTGTTCAGCCTGGAGAAGAGGAGCCTGAGGGGAGACCTCATCGCGCTCTGCAACTGCCTGAAGGGAGGGTGGAGCGAGGGGGGGTCGGTCTCTTCTGCCAAGTAACAGCGATAGGACGAGAGGAAACGGCCTCGAGTTGTGCCAAGGGAGGTTTAGGTTGGACATGAGGAAAAAATTCTTTCCTGCAAGAGTGGTCAGGCCTTGGCACAGGCTGCCCAGGGCAGGGGTGGAGTCCCCATCCCTGGAGGGATTTAAAAGTCGTGTAGATGAGGCGCTTGGGGACATGGTTTAGTGGGCATGGGGGGGTTGGGTTGATGTTGGACTCGATGACCTTAGAGGTCTTTTCCAACCTTAGCAATTCTATGATTCTGTGATTCTAACCCTCCTTTATGTCCCGTTGAGGTCCCATGGAGAGCAATGCTAGATGCTTTCCCGAAGGACAAAATCTCATCGTGCTTGTGGAGAGTCACGTGCCACCCCACCGAGGGGTCCTTCTGTGTCCTCCTCACTGCCCCACCGTTCCCCCGCTCCCGACGCTGTCCCCGAGGGAGGACACGCGTCGCAACTGGGGTCGTGGCATCTCTGGAGCACGGGCTGTGCTGGCCCTGCCTGTCTCCCTTCCTCCTCCTCCTCCTCGGCCTCGGGGGAATCGGCTCAGGCAGATGCAGGTCCAGACCTTGAAGCTCTCCCTCCCGGTTGTGTCCTTACGGTCTGACTGCAGAGTCAGTCCCCTCTCTGGAGCCGTCCCACTTTGTCTAAGTAATTATCGTCCAACGGGCCAGGGAGAAAAAGCAGGACTGAATTTCCCCGCATCCCAGCTGACAGCCCTGACCACAGGGCTATTGACTGCTCTGGAAGGCTTGCTCCGTATGTTGTGTCCTGGTCCCGATTAAACTTTTTGTGATGAAAGTTTCACCAAAACTAACATGCTTCCATGAAAATTCTGGTTTTCATGATTTGGCATTTTCCAGGGGAAAAAAAAAAAAAAGAAACTAAAATCACTTGCCAAGAATTTCCCAACCAGCTTTAATCCTGAGACGCTACCATGGTCCAAAGAAACGATGATAAGGATCTATGGAAACATGGGGAAACAAAGAAGTGATGTTTTTAAAGCCTCCAGAAAATAAAAATGCAGCTGGAAGAAGGAACATGGGGTTTTCTCCAAGCACGCTGAGGAGGGAAATTCATTCCCTTTGAATCACGGGGAGTCCTTTCTAGTTGGTTTCAAAGGAAGTTGGATGTGGTCATGAACATGACCTTAACTCTGTCGCTAGTGCCTAGATATATTCGTAGATGAGCTGGAAGCGCCACGGAGGGTGCTGCTCTTCCCAGCCGTGTCATGGGTTTCTTGCAGCCTCAGGAATGACGGCTGACCACGAGAAACAAGACATCTCCCTCCCTTTTACAGCGAGCGAAGACAAACAATTTCCACCCGTGCCTGATGCTCGGGAGATAAAGGGGGATGCGGGAGATACGGTCTTAACCGAAGCCATCTGGGCTTTGCCCGGCCGGCTGCGATGGGCACGAACGCGCGGAGGGTGGAAGGGAGGAGCTGGTTTGTGCTGGGGAAGGTCGTCTCGGTCAGCTGGAGATGAAAGCCGCTTTCTCTCCGCTGCTCACGAGCGGCCGCGGCCGTGGACCCGAGGGAGGGGGACCGGGGACCGGACAGGCTGGAGGGGCAGGGGTTGTGGCACAGCCTTGCATCTGCAGTCGCAGTTAACCCCCGGGTTGCTTTTGCTTTTGGAAATGTTGCCAAGCACAGCTTTAACCGAAGTGGAAAGTGGACCGGAGCGCACAGGGGCACCTGTGCTGCTGTTTGGTACGTTCGAGTGTCAAAATATGTCTGTAAAATGAACGTGCTCCCCCCAAGGTCTGCCCCTCGGAGCCAAAAGAAACGGCGCAGCGAAAAGCGCCAGATCTCTGTGAACTGGGAATCTCCCCCAGCACCAGGAGGATGGGTGGGCAAGGGGAGGAGGGTGTTACTTGGTGGCAGAGAGGGACGAGCCTGAGGCCGCAGCGGCTGCGTGTGCGGCGTCCCAGCGGCACCCGCCTGCTTCTGGCCAGCAGCTATTCCAGCAGGCAGAGACCTCTGGAAATTTCCAGTAAAGATCAGCCCACGGTCTGTTCTGCTGCCCCGTGTTCAGAGCTGTTGGGGACCAAAGTGCTTTAGGGGAGGCGTAAATCCCTCCCTGCCCCGGGGGAGCAGCGGGGTGTCTCGGGGAGGAGGAGGATGCTCTGGGATGGGCGATAAGCGGTGCTTGAATTTTTCGCATGATGGACCAAGCTCTCGGGCCACTGGTCTTGGCAGAGTCACCGCAGTCTGTTGCAGTGCCTGTTTGTAGGGGACGTTAGTCCATGTGGTTAATTAGCTTTATTTTTGTGGTGGATTTAGTTCGTTAGGCGAGTTCCACAGTCCCAGCACTTCAGCGGTTTATTTTAATTGATCGGTGAGTTCAGTAAGCAACCCCGGTGTACAGATACGCATTTCTCGTGTGAGCTAAGAGGTCTCCCTTCCCCTTTCACCCGTGACACGTCCCTCTCGGTGGCTTCCCCTAGGCTGTCTACAAGGCCTGGCTGTGCTCCGAGTATTTCAACGTGACCCAACAACAGTGCCGGCAGCGGATCCCATGCAAGCAATACTGCCTGGAGGTGCAGACCAGGTGCCCGTTTGTGTTACCGGACAATGACGAGCTGATCTATGGAGGTTTGCCTGGCTTCATCTGTACGGGTAAGGAGGTCCGGGGAGCGGGGCCGGGCTCCCGCACCGCCCGGGGGGCTCGGGGGGACGGGGCAGGGGTGGGTGCTGGTGAGCCCCGTTGCGCTTTGCAAGCCACGTGCCAGATTTTGAAGGCTTTTTGGGGCGGAGGGGGAGGAGGTGCAGCGTGGAAACAGGTGAAGCACTGCCTGACCGCCGAACCCTGGCCATCGGGGGGTGAGGTGCGAGTGGTTAATGGAGACACGGCCACAGCCCGCGGCTTAGCGCAGGAAATGAAAGCCCTGCCTCTAGCTGAGAGCTAAAGAATCAATCATAGAATCATGGAATCACTAAGGTTGGAAAAGACCTCTAAGATCATCGAGTCCAACCGACAACCCAACCCCCCCATGCCCACTAAACCATGTCCCCAAGCGCCTCATCTACACGTCTTTTAAATCCCTCCAGGGATGGGGACTCCACCACTGCCCTGGGCAGCCTGTGCCAAGGCCTGAAGCATGGAAGGGGCTGAGGGTGATGGGATGAAAGCAGGGCCGGGACGTTTAACTGCTACAAGCAGCATTTGGGGTGTCCTGAACATGTCCAAGGGCTGCGGTCTCTGCCTGCGCACTGGTCCCCGCAGGCTCGCAGCCCCACTGGGGGCCGGTCCCGGGGGGTCTCTGGGTGTCCCGGTTCTCAGACTCTGC
>VZTQ01011640.1:0-23732 GCA_013400755.1 Pelecanoides urinatrix
AATATTAACCTATGGGTCATGAAAAGAAAAACAGCAGGGCTTTGGAGAGGTGATTCATGAAGGATTGAATTCTGGCTTCCATCCTCCCCTGCAACACTGAGCCTGTGGGTATGCCCTTGTCCCACAAGGCTGCATATCTATGGTATTGTGCTCGAATCCTAACTTTTTGTCTGAGAAGTTGTTGCATGGTTTGTACCTGCCTGCTTTGTCTCCGTCTCTGCAGAAATGGAGCCTACCTGACGCAGTCCGGGCAAGTGATGTTAGAAATGTTGTCCTGGCAGGAAGAGGGGGTAGAAGGTACCTCCCTGGCTTAGTGAAAGCTGGGGAGAATGAATGAACTGTCTGGCAGTTCAGAAACACAATTACCAGCAAGGTGGCAACATCAGATGTATACAAACCATATTTCTCTTGAGCACATAACGTGGAGCCTTTCTTAGAGACTTTCTCTTTTGGTGCATGTTTCCTGTGCTTTCCATATCCTACCAAAGCAAAACTTGGTAGACCTCAATCACCTCACAACACCTTACACCACAGACTGACTCTGTATAGCTTGCTAAGGTTTGATGGCTTCTGCAACCGTTCAGCTAGTTGGATGACATTTGGCTGCGCTAACAACTGGGCCTCTCCAGCAAAGAGTAACAACTATTTCTTTTTGATCACTCAAACCAGTTCAATGGCAGTGATTGAGTAGTGGTAGTTTGCTGCATGTCTTAATGAACATAAATCATCACAATGGACATCAATGGCCTCTTTAGTAGCTGTGTAGCAGAGAAAACAAGTGAAGGTGCTGCAAGAACACTTGCATGAGCTTATTAACTTAGTCTGTGAAGAATATTTTCGGAGGGAATATGACAATATGAGAAGTTAGGTTACTGCATGAGTCTTTTCAGGATCAGGCCCTGAACAGGTCTGAGATATCCCCTCTGTGTTTCTGCTGGTCCCTTTCTCAGGGGGAGCATTGTCCAGCTGTTTTGTGAATTGCTTAGAAGTGCATTGACAAAAACATACGTGACTGGCTTTGTTAAAATCCAGAAAGGGCCACTCATACCCTAAAGGACAATGTCTCTCCATGTTATCAAAAAATATTTCAACCCATTGCACTTTTCCAAGTAGTAGGAATAGATTAAAAAATTAACCTCCCAATTTGATGTTGTGTCTAGAACATCTTTCAATCCTTGCTACAGGAATTTTTTTCATGTCAGTGAAGTTTTTATAGTGAGATAAACAGAAATAATTTAGAAAGCAACTTTCCTTCTCAGCTTTTACCAATATTGTGATTATCAAATAAGACAAGCTCTTTTATTTCTAGTTTATTGCTATAGCATCCACAGCACATCTGGGAGTGCTGTCAATGGGAAAACATGAAATATATTTTAAAAGTTGATTTGAACATATTCTTTTCTGAGGAGAAAAGACAAAAATAAATTCTGACTCCTGCCAGCTATGGTGTTTGTGCTTCACTGCAACAACAACTTCTGTGTGCTTACTGGGAAAAGCAGTGTCAAGGGGACAAAGATTTTCCTAATTTCAAAGGAGACTTTCATCTCAGGAAAACTTCTATTTCTAAGTGTTTGCAAATAAACAACTGGGAACACTTCAATGTTTTATGAAAAAACATAACTGTGTTTCCCCTCTGGGTCACACTGGAGTCAGTGAAGTTACACGAGTATAAAATAGGGGATAAGTGAGAAAGACATAAACTTAGGAAATCATTCCTTTATGATCTATCTGACGAAAACTTTCCTTTCAGGTCTAGCCAAATGACTGCGACTTTCCATGTGAGATTATAACACCTATGCTATGGTGCTAAGTAGTTATCCAGCAGTACCTGCTGAGTCTCACTCCTATTAGCAATGTAAGAAATCCATTGGTGTCCTCCCAGACTTTAAAACCCAGTTGGAAGTTTATCAATGAGTTATCTCGGAGGTGGCTCACCTTGAATGAGATACAGTGTCACACTCTTGCTTGTTAAACAGGCTTTTATAGAAGTGTTATGGTTTCCATAGAAACATAACTAAATCTTTCCTCCAGCATAATCCCAAAGGCTTTCACAGACCTGGAAAATATGCAGTGAATAGTCAAATCATTTTTTATTCTGACAAAAAGAATGCCACAGTTGTCACCCAGTCAAGTTTCTCACGTAGGGCAAAATAAGTTTAAATCCCACATTGCAGAATTGCCTTGCAGCATTATGACATTTTCTGGAATCCCATTTCCCTGCAAGTTCAGTTTTATAAACCTCTAATGAAAACTTACAGAACTGCCTAAGCTATAGATGAGAAAGACCTTACTCATTTGTCTTCCCAAGTCACGTTGGTGAGTGCAAAACCCATGAGAACAGAAACAGTAATTATGCTGATGATCTCTTTCCCAGGTCTATATTGTTTCGAGTTATGCATTTTCTAGTATTCTTCATGTTCAGTTTTAAATGTTCCCCTTAATTGTTGGGCCTCCCACTGTGTAACAGGGATTTCCCAGGCAGAAGGATTTCCCCTGACAATCAGTCTCCAGTGTCCTCATGTGTAATTTCACCCCACTTCTCTCAGCGGTTTAGGACCCCATTCGCTTTTCTAGGTCACCGCTGACGATATTTCTTGATACTGTTCTGTAACAGAGATGGGGCTGGTCTGTACTAATTCTTCCGTAGTTTGTGGGCATTTCAATACTTTCAGCTAAAAGAGAGGCAGGCAATAAACTTGATCACTGGGCCCAGACAGTTAGCTCCTCCTTGGGTGAGTTTTCCTAGCCATCTTTTTTTTTCTTCTTTTTTTTAGTGTTATAGACTTGGATAATATAAAAGAGTTTTTGGACTGTTTGTGGTCTGCATGTTTTGTTCTTTCAGTGATGAGGTGTGCTGTTTTCATGCCAGCTGAATAGCCAAAAGAAAGAAAACAAAAAGTGTTCAAGGTCTTTATTGTCTTTGTGCTCCCCTATAATTTTTAATCTCTGTGATACCAAGGTATTGGGAGAGGTCCTTTATAAACTGTTTCCCACCTCTTTATCTCCCCAGTTAGTTTTTCTGTTTACTACTTTATGTCAATATGAAGTTAAAGATAGTTCCTATACAATTTTTCCTGGGATTGCTAATACAGTGCGCAGAAGACTGATTCTGGATGGAAACATTTTACACCTTTTTTTCCTTACCGTTAGAGCACAAAACCACCAGTGATCTCATCTAAACAGATTTGAATTAATGTTTAGGGTAAGATTTGCTGCATTACTGTTGCTGGATACACTAACAAGAATTTCTGTATTTTGAAGCTGATTTAGCAAAGTGGTTTGACTGAACTTTGAGATTCTGAACCATTTGCCATGAAGAGTTCCCAGTCTCCTTACACTTCTGTATGTTTGTTATTGAGTCCCTGTATATTAGTAACTAATCTGTCACAAGAAGGCTTGTTTTCTATGTATATTGTTACCTTGCAGGTATATGCAGTCCGTTATTATTGTTCCTTTTATTGCCAATATAAATTTAACTCCTTCAGTGTCTATATGATTTATTTTTCTGTATATAAAGCCATAAGAGCTATGTGGACTTGATTTCTCTTTACTTTGAATTTTAAAAATAGTTACAATATTTTAAACAATATTTTAAGGAACTCTAAAGCACACTAACCTCAGTTCAGTGCATGCAAAAATCTTGTGATACTTATAAGTAGCCAATACCTATCAATACCAATCGAAGTATGATCCTGTGAATGCAGAATATTTTCCCAGTCTGAATGGACTGGCTCATAAAAGTTAAGCCTGGAAATAAGCATTTCCTTCTGGAATGATTGAGAGGGTCCTTTCGAGCAGCTAGCCCAGCGGTTCTTAGAAAATATAGGGACCAGGCTGAGATGAGGATGGCTTATCAAGGATCTGTATTTAACCCTGCCTGCTGTTTTACTCTATTCAGGAATGTGAGCAGAGCGAGCTGCAACTCTACAAAATCCAGATGAAACTATTACGATTCATCTAATTAGCACTGTATAAAGCTCCTTTTTTCTGAAGTTTTAAATATACAATGCTGCTGCAATTCAGTTAAGCAACTGAGCATAGGCTTAACGTAGGTGCATGAAGAGTCCTGTCACTTTCAACACTTAAAATGAAACATGAGCAGGTGCTTTGTTAGAATGGGGCTAAATTTGCTTGCTAAAACTATTTATTATGAATGACGGATACCTGAACTGCAGTGCCTTCAGGTGGAATATACCTGAGTGAATATGGACACCTGTAATCTATAGTCCATGTGCTCATGAGTGGCAATGTCCTTGTCTTCTGCTCCTGTTACAGGAACAGCATCTGAGATTTAGCAATAACGTAACCCTGTTCTTTCTCTGTTTAAAGGGGAAAATGCAGCTCTTCCAGCTTGGTGTTAGGTGATATATCCCAGTCAGAGAAAGAGAAATCTGCCAAGGAGCTGATTTGGGGCTGCTGGCTGTGGATGACCAACGGGTGTGATGGGAACTGATGGCTTGGTTGTAGCCCTCCAGACACCGGGTGCTTACTGTGCATGCTGTCCCTGCCGCAGAACAAATGGTCTAGTCCACAGCGAGGAGCCAGGTGGGTATTGGACATTCGGAAAAAATTCTTTACTGAAAGAGTGGTCAGGCCTTGGAACAGACTGCCCAGGGAAGTGGTGGAATCACCATCCCTGGAAGTATTTAAAAGACGTGTAGATGAGGCGCTTAGGGACATGGTTTAGTGGGCACGGCAGTGTTGGGTTGATGGTTGGACTTGATGATCTTAGAGGTCTTTTCCAACCTTAGTGATTCAGTGATTCTATGATTCTATCAGAGCCGGACATAAATCTCCCAGACTCTGCATTCAGCTCAGACAGGGTCAGTTTGCTGAATTCCCTGTTATAGTTATACTGGGAAGAGAAGGGGCTAAGAATAGTAGGTAGACTTACCCAGAAACGCATAAAGTACTTTTTCCTTCAGTCTTATTTCTTAAAACATGCAATAGCATGCAGAAAGTTTTCAGACTTTTTTCCCTTGCAGTACCTGGGTGAGTACTCATGTATCTTACAGCCCTCGTGCTCCACACAGTGACAATGGCTGGGCTGTTGCCTGTGTTGGGACACAGCAAGCATCTTGATGACTCAGGGCTCTGAGGGGGAGATTAAAGAGGGTACAGAGTGAGAGAGCACATGGATGGCACATCTCAAACTCCAGTGATGGGTAAATGATTCCTTTTCTGTGAGTGCTTAAAAGGACTGGCAATACACTAAGCAGTGCTGCTTTTGTAGATTGCCTGGAGGTGATTTTCAGGGTCTACAGGATAAAAATGCTGTAGGAAAGCTCTGCTGAATTTAACACAGCACTTAGTGCCTTCACAGTGACTGACAGAAAGAGCTCAAGAAACCTGCTTAATAAAGTAGAAAGAGAAGGTATCCAACCTTTAAAGCATTCCCAAACCAAGTTCTAACCCAAAGCTGGCCCTTGGCTCACGGGCAATCAGCAGAGAGGCACTTGGTGCCATATCAGAAGTTGGTCATAAAAGCAATATTCACTTCAAGCCACAACAACATGGTAAATAGTCATTTAGGCTGCTGGTATATAGCTCTGAACATCTCTTTCCCAAGATGTTGGACTTCTAGGGACCTTTGTCCTTCAATACAAGCAGAGATCAGACTTTGTGGTTGTCGTTGCTACAAAGCAGGAAAGTATACATCCTTAGTGCTCTGGAAGTACTTGATATGTTATGTGTGCCCCAGTGTCTATGGGTTTTAAGGAAGTTGGAAAGTGCTGGAGGTAGTGAGGGGTCTGCTTTGATCTCAGTAGTAGGAACAGCGATCTTCCTTTCTAAGATGGATCAAGAATTTCCCTTGTTGCTCAACTCTTTTCACATCTGAGGGTCCTGACCAGCACTCCTCACCAGATCTTGAATGTCCCTGCAGTCCTATGACTTGGGAGAGCTGGTGGCGTCACCTTACTTCCAGATGAGATGAAGTGCCATCCATCCTTGGCCATTGGGATCAGCCGAAGGATGAGATCCAACTTACAGCTTAACCTGATTAATAGCTTTTTCCTAGGAGGTAGCTCTCAAACTCAGGAGAGAGTCAGTGGCATTTGCATCTTGGTGTGCATGGTATTTAGTAAGGATTTAACTGCTGCTTATGGAGTTTTTTGATGCTTTTTCCTTTCTCTCACATCCCAGGAGGTGGCATGTCCTTGCAGTGATGCTAGAGAAGCACTTTCTTTCTGCTGAGCTCTCTGTTCCTTGTTTAATTTGGGTATTTATCCTATATGAGAGCGGCTGCTCTTATTTAATGCTGTGTAGCAGAAATTGGGGGAAAGGTTCATAAGGCCATGTCTCTGAGATACTTTTCATCAGACATCTTGCAAAGCCATCAGAGTCCCTGGCTGTGCCCTGCATTTACTTGCGTTCAGAGGGGATGCTGGCAGGCAGCGCAGTTTCACCAAGCTGGTGCATCCCTCTAGGTGCAGCAGAGAGCCTGGCTCTCCATAGCACTGCCAGTTTGCTGCTGCTTCTGCAGCATCACTGCCAGTGTTAAAATCAAGGACACAGCTTCCAGGGCTAATGGAAACAGGACACTTGTCATGTGTCTATATGAAATATACTCTAAAATTAAATGACATCATTGTATTACTGTTCTTTATTCATCTCGTGAAGCTTAGTCCCTCAAAGGACAATTATAATACAGACTGCATGTTATAAATACCTATGCGAAAAGGAGTCAGGCTTTCCTTGGGAAAAGCCTGGGTAACCTGGGAGGTTAAACTATAATTGCCTGTTCACTCCTGTTTTGCCTTCAGGAGGATTCAGCTTTTATGCCATAATTTCTTCCACTGATTTGCTGGATACCATAAAACAAATTACCTCACTTCCCCCCATTGCCTGTCCATGTTTTTCCTGTGTTGACTCTAGGCTATTTGAGATCAGGATGGTTTCTCACAGTGGGAGCATATATAATGGTGCCTTTGAGATACGTGCAGCTCACGGAGATGTGGCCAGCTTAGCTTCATATTAGATAAGTCCTGTGCTAAGGAGCAAAGCCACAGCAGCAGGGAGTGATAAACTCATCAGAAGTGACAAACACCACTTCAGAAGCTCATGCTGCCTCAGATGTGCTTCCCTTCAGCCCCCCTCCAAAGCTGGGCAAATGTTTGGCTCTCCAGCCCATGCCAAGCAGGAATATTGACTGCTGGAATATTATGACATGTCAACAGCTAGTTGGGCTAAAGCAGACTGAAGCTCGACTAAAGAGCTGCAGGATTCATTTCACCTAGCCATAGCCACATACAAGTTAACAGAATATAATAGAATAGATTAGAATATAATAGAATAGAATAGTTCAGCTGGAAGAGACCTACAACGATCGTCTAGTCCAACTGCAAATGATGCCCAGTCAAAGCCAGGCATCTAGGTTTCTCTCTCCTTCATTGAGACACTGTCGACTCCATGTGATGGTTCAGTCCCACTACTTTAGACGCTGTGTCCTGTGTCTACAGATGGAGCCCAGACTAGTTGCCTGGCTTTCAAGTGCCTACAGATAGCTGAGAAGAATGAAATCCTATGTGGATATTTGACCCATACTGTTGTTCTGACTTCCTTGGAGCTTCCAAGTGCTGCTCCAATTCTAGCACAAAGCAGTAGCTTTGGTATATGTATGCCAGCTCAGTGTCTGTGCCAAAATACTGATTTCTCTGGGTAAGATATTTATCAAATTCTGATCTAATGTCAGGATTTCTAATTGTCATTGACATTTTGAATAATCACATGATCTCAATAGGTGTGACGCTGCCATTGTGCAGTGAAGGTTGACTCATCACACATATTTCGGGACAATGTTTTTCTATGAGTATTTCACCCTTGTGCACTTATTTGTCCTGTCAGTGAGACCGAGGCAATTTTAATGATTATTTTGCAACTGCATTTTATTTTGATACAAAGAGAATTTTATATTGCAGGCCAGATACTTGAAGGTGTCCGTTCCTGTTTGCCTATTTTCTTTTTATAGTTATTCCTTCAAGGACAACTGGAGGCAGGTAATATATTAATATTTATTATGTAAAAAATGAGAGTGATTGCAGTGTTGACAGCTCACCTACAGCTGTATTAGAGATGACAAACTCTTCTTCTTTCTTCTTGCTATGGAGATTTCTGTGGCTGTATTTTCTCCAGTGTTTCCTCTGTAATTAATTAATAAATGACTTAGTTTTTAAAAAGCCTAACTTTTGACTCTGTTGAGCATAAAGGAAAGGAAGAAGATCCTTTTTGTCCTTTGCCAAGACATCAATGGGAATTTTACCTAAAGAAATACGTTGGAAAGCTGTCATGTGTTGCAAGATGATATAACACCCAACATATCAGCATGGACCTTGAAGTCCCTCAGTTTCTGCTTTGACTTGTTATATGGTCAAGGGCTAATGACTTTGACTCAGGCCCTTGACAACATTCAGGTGCCTACCTGTCACAAACAGGAATGCAACGGAGGAAGTGTGGGGGTGCTCCAGGCACACCCATGTGTCGGTTTGCAGTGCTTCTATCACAGACTTGGAAGACAGCACCTAAGGGTTGTTTTTGCCAGAGGGCGGTTTCTGCACCCATGCAGGCATGGGGTGGGGACAGAGGAGGGAGTCTGTCTTGGCAGGGGGTTGGTATTGCTAAGCTATTTCGCTTAAATTTGTTGATGGCAGTTTTCAGACTTCTGGCACTGACAGTCAAAAATGCCTATCGCCTGGCCACCAAAAGCCAGTGGTGATGGCAAAGCTTTGTATTATTGTCCAGATCTGATTCCCTTTGTCCTTCACTCCTGCTCCCTTTCTTCCCCACGTGGCATGACTGGCATTAAGCTAGTTAATTGCTGGCATTGAATTCTCAGGACTGACCTTTAAAACTGATACTTCAGTGCAATGAAAGTGAAATGAGTGAGATGGGTTGGTCATACCCCTCAGAGCTGTTAGCTGATTTTGATAGGCAACCTGGGAGTCAGGTAATGCTTGCTATGTCTTTACAACCATGATAGAAATTTTTCTCTCTCTTTCTCTCTTTAACAGGAATTTATGATTTTGCTGAATCTGAATGACATGTATGACACATAAACAGATTATATTGATCAGATAACAACCCACAGTCTGCATACCTGACCTCCTGCCTCACCAAGATGGATGGATATTCACAGAAAACACAGACTCCTTTGGATCTGTGTGCAAATTCTGGATTGGATAATGGGGATTAAAATAGTGAAGTTTTGAGCTGTTGCATGATTGGGACATGATTTCTTGAGATGATGACCACTGAGATGGGGGTGACACATATCACAGTTGCAGTCTGCAGCATCTCTTCGCTTTTGCTAGAGCAAACCAGTTGCAGTGACATCCAAATGTCTTCTCCTTTGACATTACAAGTAATCCAGAAGCTTTGTAATAATTAACTATAGCTTATTTCTCATCCAGAATAAGAATTGGAATATTATGTTCCTTAGTAACTGCATTATATTCCCCTTTATTTGTAGACTCTCTGGAAGGATCCTAACTAAATTCAAGATTAGTTGCCTGGGAGACCAAATAATGCAATTCAAAATGCAATGATGTGGCGCAGACTAGTTGCATGCTGCCTAGTATATACGCAACCTTTTTCTACAGAAAACCTGGTTTCAGAAGTTTCTGGATGCTTCCTGCTCTTACACTTGCTTTTTCCAATCAGGTAGGAAGCTTTAATTGTATTTCAAGTCTCATTTGTTTGTTTTTTTAGTGACTTGTCTCTAAGAAGGATGATGAGGTTTTCTCCTACTGCTGTATTTTTGTGTGTTTATGATTTTAATAGACACCTTCAGCAATGTTATCAGGTTCTTTTTTAAATGTTCACATGAAGATTTTTAGTGCTGGGTACCATTGGAGCCAATAAGAGTGGCAGCTCTGAAAAATAACTCTTTCACACATTAACTGGACTAACTAGGTAAGTAGTATTACTTGTTACTTGTTACTTACTAAATGTCCAGAAGTGCAAATAAGATCCATGTCACATTGCCTGGTAAAGGGACAGGTAGTTCCTGTCTTGAAGAACTTATTGTCAACAGATAAAACAAAAATGCATTGCAGTGATTTGTCTAACATGAATTACAGATCAGTGGGAGAACTGGGATAAAGATCCTTTGAGCTCCATGGTCCTCTCCTTCCACTCTGCCTATCTGCCTTTTCTGCAAGTAAATGTAGAATTACCCAGTTTGGGATATTTCCTCCTTTTCTGTTCTTTGTGAACTGTTCTAGGTCATTCAAATGTGTTGCTGGGAAGGAGGAGAAACCTCCTGAAAATCAGCCTTACCTGCAGGAGCATCTCTGTGATGTGTGGACTCTGCCAGATTGTTGCCTCCACCCCAACTCACTGGCATTTTGAAGAGAGGAGCATTGGATCCCTGATGTCAACAGCTGTCTCATTGCGAACTGATTCATCTGTCAGCAGTGACTCTGACTGCTGGAGCACAACTGTGACCTATGAGCTGCCTTGTCAATGCGTAACATGCTGGCTGTTTGAATCGACAGCAGATAAGCAGCAAGTATCTAACTTTCCAGCCCACAGCAAGATTCCTCTCCAGCGTGCTTCCAGCTGGGGCTGGAGGATCCTGAAAGAGGGTGTACAAACCCAGTGTGCAAACAGAGCATGCTTCAAAATCCCTGACCTGTCTTGAAATTGTTTGCTTTGTTTTATCTGATAGCATGAAGTATGTGACAGACACTGACAATTTACCTGGCCCATAATCCCTGCACCAGCGATCCTGTCAGGGTCACCAGTTAAACCATACCTAGGGAAGTATTGCAACAATTTCTCTTGAATATTGGCCACAAACTTGCTTTATATTGCTGGTAGCTGCAGGGTCATTTCACAGGTTTCTATTTAGAGGATTGGGAAATTCTGTCTCGACTAAAAGCCAGGCTTAGTATGATCTAGTAACTCTTCTCAGGAAATAAGCTCCTTCAGGTCCTATTTCTTTTCGAATTTTACTTGGGTTTATTGTATTAGGTGAAAACAAACAATGGCTTTTTATTTCTATTTGTGTATCTGCATGCACTCTACATGATGTCCGAGTGATGCAGGAGTCCCCATCTGGCCAAGAAGCTCCAGTGCTACTAAGGTACAGGCACAAGAAGACATAATAAAGAGGAACATATGCAGGATGGAGCTGTGTGCCCAGAGCGAAACAGGAAACCAAACAGGGCATCCACTGATGAAACCATCAATCCAATTCAGAGCTGCTTCTGGTCGGTGGTGACATGCTGCAGATCGCTATCGCTGCCTGGCCACTGATACGGAGCTCCTTTGCAGAAGGATGCTGATGTGAAAAAACCTGTAAGATATGACTGGAGGAAAAAGGCTGAAGGAGTGCAAATTGTATGGAAATGCCTGATTTGGACATGATGGGGCCTCATAAGCACTAAGCAAGGATTTTATAGACTGTGCTCTATGCCCAGCTCTGCAAAATGCACCATCCCTTACCTCTCCTTCGTACGCAGAGTGCTCTGCTCTGCGCTGCACTTCTCGGCCCTTTCTCCCGTAAGTGAAGATCCAGCTTTCCTTCTGGTCATTCCAGTTGAAAACGCTAGCAAGGGAGAGCTGCTTTAACATTCGGTATCTGCTGTCAGTCTCCGCTGTGTGTACAGCCATGCTGTCGTGGTTTAACCCCANTGCCCCTCTTGCTCCTCCAGTGAGCTCTGGCTGCCATACCCCGCTGCTGCCCTGCGAGTCTGCGAGGAGGCTCCTCTCCCGCCCCGCTGCAGGGTCACCCACCGGCCGCCCTGCCGCTCCTCGCCTCTGCTCTTCGCCTTTTGTGTGACCTGCTCTGCTCAGACCTCCCTGTACATGGAGGCCAACAGGAAAATCCCTGCCATCGGTCAGACGCCAAGGCATGGCCCCCATTTCAGAGATGAAGATGTGGAGCAGCCAAAATATTCTGTGTTACTCTGCCTGTGTTTCACAGCTCTGCTCCTTGGTTGCGGGTGTTTTACCAGCCATTACCCTGTCCACAGATTGTAACAGCATGTACTTACCGAAACATCATTTGGTTGTGACCTGGAAAACCTTGGCAGGAAGAAAATACCAGTTAGCAAATGGCTTGTTAAGCTCAGGCAGAGGAAGGTATAATGAGATCCAGTGGTTGGATGCTGAAGAAGGAAAATTTAAGTAAGGAAAAATAAGGCGCTAATTTGAACTCAGCACGAGTAGCTATTAGAGCAGGCAGCCAGGGAAGGAGCAGGCTCTCTGCCTCCTGAGGACCTGGAAGACTCTGGTCAAACACTGATTGTTAGTCTCGAGGAGGACCACAAGAATATCGCGTAGTAGTTGAGACACCTGTGGTGAGGTGAGGGAACCCGCTGTTCCCTACGGGGCTTAAACTCTCTGGATCAATGAGTGAAAGGATTAGGAACTCATTTCGTCTTGCAGCAGTCATCGATTGTTTTTTGAAACTCCCCAATTTAGACAAGCGCATCAAGCAGAGGGACATGCAGAAAGGCTGCCTGTCGCTGCACTGACCTGGATTCCTATGGGAGTTACAGAAATGCAAAATCTAGTTACCAAATTAAATCAGTCCCACTGAGGTGTCAATAGACAGACTGATTCAGTTTTTCAGAAGGGAGACTTGCTGTCGGAGCTGCCATTTTCCAGAAAAAAATAACCATCATGTGCCAAGTATGCCTTTTACAAACACTCATCCAAAAAAATACCCGCTCATACCAAGAAATGGTTTGAGTGGGAGATGCAGAAAATAGGGCAGCCTAATCAGAGGTAGGCTGAAATCAAGGTCACCGTACCATATTCCAGGTTAAGATATAAACCAGCTATTCTCTGGGACATGAATACAACATGTTGTTAGCATGCAGCTGATGCAGGTGATGCTGGCATACCACAAACATTCGTACCCCATTTGCGGTGCCTCCCCTACCCCTGCCTGCTGTCCCCGACCCTGCGACCCTGTGCTGGGCTCTGTGCCAGGCAAAGGCAGGGGCACTGCCTTGCCCGTGCCTTGCGAGGGAGGTCGGCAGGGATTTACAGGAAGGACATGGGAGCACTCTCAGTATTTGAGACGTTACATTTTCATTCATCCCATCATTAACCCGTACCCTAGTTGAATAAACTAGTTTCAGCTTTATGCCAGTGGTTCCTCTGCAATACCAAATCCAGGTAAGGACTTAAATGAACTGTGAGAAGAGACAAATCCATGCATTCAGACATTCATTTGATGCTCGCCTTAGTTTTCCCACTGACAAGATGTATGCAATAATTTAAGTATAAGAAATAAATATCAAAATTCGTAGGGCCATAATGAACAAACCCGTTTGAAATGGTCTGACATTCTCTGGAGAAAACCTAAGTTTTCTCTTTATTTTTTAAAGAAAATCAGCCAAGGATTTTGGGTGACCCAAGCCGCAAGTTCAGAAAATAAACTGCCAGTGTTATACTGAACTGGTCTGTTAGTATGGATGCCAAGATGCACTCTGCTCATCAGTTATACAGAGAATGAATGATTTCACACACTAACGCCCTCTCTCCATCAGTGTCCTACAAATGGAGTCATAGCAGCATCTTGCAGTGTTGCTTGGAAGCTTGCAATTGTGTAAGAATCACAGCAGAAATCCACAGTAAATCCTCACCCTTGCCACCTGAGAAGAGGATGGGTTTTAAAAAAAGACCCCAAACCACCTCTGAGCCCAGCAGTCCCTGGAAGAAGCAGTATCTTGGTGCTGAATCATACTATTTCCAAATGGGCTCATGTCAATTTGAAAGAACATTTTAAGAAGACAGAACAGTTCCTCAGTAATTACAGCCACACCAGCTGAATTTACAAACTCCTGTAAATTTGTTGACACAAGGTAACAGTGGTATTTAATCATGGTTCTGATATTGGATTTTTACTGCTTTGGTACACTTGGTGCCTTTCATTGCTAATTTCATCCTAAGCACCCTTCCTTTTTCAAAGACGTACAAAGGAAAAATTTATCTGAGACTTGACTGTCTGGAAATGCACCATGATGCAGGTTTCATTCTCCTGGAGAGTGAAATGGCTGTGTGAAAAGCTTTGCATTTTCCAATAGCTTTGTATTTTAGGAAATGGGAAGGGAAGGGAAGGGAAGGGAAGGGAAGGGAAGGGAAGGGAAGGGAGGGGAGGGGAGGGGAGGGGAGGGGAGGAGAGGAGAGGAGAGGCGAGGAGAGGGGAGGNAAGAGAAGGCAAAGAAGCCACTTTAATTGACAGCTGCTCAGGAACTTAGACTGCTCATAAAATGCTGAGCCTCTGCTATACAAAACATAGACTCCCTGTCCCCACTGATCCAGAAGGGAGTTACTCAGGTGCCCTTGAGAATCTGGGCCTGAAAATCTGATTTGAGAAACAAAAAAATGAAAACTCAGACTTTCTTTTGCATCACAGTTTGCCCATGGGAGAACCATCAGATGCACTTTTGAGAGTAACAGAGGGCAGGCAGATCTCTCAGTACTAAGTGAGAGCTGTAAGTCAACCACATCTGGTTTTGATACTGTAGTTATTCAACACATTCTTCAAATTATTAATCCATTCCCCCAAAATAGATAAAATTAAAATCTCTAAATCTCAAGCCCTAAATATGTTTATTTCAAAAAAACACATAAAAGTTGTAAGCAACAATCCTTTTAGCAAGGGGAGTAATTATGCAAAGTATACATGGCCTCGCTGCCCATGATGAAAATATTAGCTAGCCCAGAGCACCCACAAAGCTCATCTGGAGCCATGGGTGATGCTGGGGTTCAAACTGGTGAGCGTGATGTTCAGGTGAATTTGGCTCCCCAGGATGCAGAGGGAACCCCAGGACCAGGAGGGAGGCAGGAGCAGGGGCGGGCGGTTGGATGTGCAGCACAGCCCTGGGGTGCCTGCTGCTCCCCCAGACCCGCTCCAGGCAAACCTGGGGAGCCTGCTCGCAGCTGTATGTCTGCGTGGCTTCTGCACCCATTGCCAGCTGCAGGAGTCAGAGGTCTCTACCCACACCCTTGAGCTGGAGCAGGGGTAGCGAAATCTTGCTGAGAGTAAAAGGGACAATAAAGAACAAATCATGTACCTAAGAAATTAACTACATGGTCTGAAATATTTTGAATACAATTAAATTGCACGTGGAGCTTTCCCTCACATCATCCAAGCCAGCTATTAAATATTTTTTATGTGAACCTTAGTAAGATTTGATGCTATAAACCATGAAATCTAAATATTATATTTCCCCCCATGCCCAGTATGAACACCTTATTAATCATGCTGCACCCACCTCAAGCTATTTCTACCTTAGTGTTTTTGTCCAGTCCCCTAAACTATTGCAACCCATCTACTACTTAAATTTCTTGTAATGGATTGTAAGAAGTCCTCCGTGCGTCATGCTGAGTGAGTGATCAGAGGAATTGGATTTTTTCCTGCCTTTTCAACGTTTTCATGCATTATCTTTAGTGACTTATGTGCTTCAGTTTTTTTCCAGGTGTGCTTCAGGGAAAACAAAAATAACCCACCTCCAGCATACACTCAGACTCTCAGGAGAAACTGCAAGTTTTTGTTATTATTCTAAACAAGATTTTCTGCTGTGGAAGATCCACTTAGAGCCATTCCTGTTCCCTGTATCCTCTGGGCAAGAAGTGTCTTCTCAGACTATTAATGGCTTGCTATTTTTTTCCTATGGAAAAACAATAAACAAACAAAGGACCATCATTGGCAGTGCTGTTCATATTACAAGTTCAATTGCCAGAGGAAATATAGGGATTTTCATCTGAAAATTTCTCTATAAATCTATATATAAATATATAGATTTTCATTCCTCTCAGCATAGCCATTTGCGGATCTGCATTAAACAATGAATTTCAATGCCGGTGCTGTAAAAGTGTCTGTCAGCAGCTCTGTTGCTTCTGGGTCTGATGGTAATAGATTGGCTAAGAAATCTGGACACGTTCATTTTGCCAAGGGATCGTGTGCTGCTGGAGGTAACGCACATCAGATGAGATGTCATGCTCTCAGAAGAAGTGCAGAGGCATTAAGACAAGCCAAATTCTGGGCTGTTTATATTCTCCTTTACCAATCAGGATGTCAGGATGGGGACTGAATTTATAAATAGTGGAACAGGATTTGTTTCATGACAGAAGCTCTTGGAGAAAAGAAATAGGTTAGACTTTTTGCCTTATTATGTCCCAAAGAAAACTGATTATCTGTGTTCACAGTTTAAATTAAATATATATGTTTGGATGTGGAACGATAGAGAGATTTCTGAAAAAATGTGCTTCAAACATCACATGCTGAGGTTGTAAGAAGGGAAGCGGAAAAGGGCAGCTGTCTGTGTTTTGCGCTGCGCAGGTTTCCGAATGCTTCAGAACAGCCCTGTGAAACTTCGCAAGGGTTTTGGAAATAACTGTCTCCAATTAGCACTAGTTCTTGGCTCACATTTGAAAGCCGGTTTTGGGTCACTGGTAACTTCCCCGAAGAAGGAGTGAGGGGGAAAAAAATCTCTGCTGGGGAATTAGTGAGAGCCAGAGACATCGCTGTGATTTCATTGCAGCTGTGGAGGCACTAGTGGAAGAGGGAGGGAGGACTGTGGCGGGATGTGGTTTGGGTTTAGTTGTGGAGGGCATGTGTAGCAGCGAGAAGATGCAGTCTAATGTGCATCTCCTTAGCTTTTTGCCTTTCAATCTTTTTGCCTGCCATGGTTTGACTAATCCTTTAAATATATCGTGTGTTCATTTCTCAAATAACATACGGTGCTAATGAGAACTAGAGAAGGTTTGTTTTTTTAATGAACAAGAGCAGCTGGTAAGCAGAATGTAAAATTAAAAACGGAGGGAAAAAAATAAGCCCAAGGGGATAAATATGGTTATTAATCACAGCAGAATTCCTCGGCTCACTCCTCTGATGAGAAGAATCAGGTTGAGTGGGACACCAGTGACCTTAAGACAAGTGGGTGACAGCCCGTCACACTAGGTGAAAAACAAATGCCCGTCTGATGCGCGAAGGCTCTCGGTGGCGGTGGGGGGGCTCTGCCCCGTCCCCAGGCAGGCAGCCTCGCTGGCGGCCGCCCCTCCCGCTGCCCGAGCCTCCGCCACCGCAGGGTCCGTCAGTCGGGAGGGAAGCCTGAGACACCCGTGTGGGTGCAATCCGCAGCGGGGCAGGTGAGCCCAGACCCCCAGCGACACATCTGAGAGGAAAATATTTTGAGAGGGGAGAAAATTGATCCAGTACATCCAGGGGTAAATTTGCCATTTCTGAGTGGTGCTGTGTTGCTGGGAGGGTTTGTGGCAGATGCTCGCAGCTTTCTTTAAATGAAACCCGCTTCATTTTCTGCTATTTAAACATGTCGTCCTAACCAACACAGAACAACAAGGGAGTGTTCCCAGGATGCACTGACCGAGAGGCTGGAAAGGCAGTCACTTTCCTAACACAAACTGCCATTCGGCCCAGTAGCCCAGAGTTTCTGCTGCACTACAATGCTATTTTTTCAAATCAAGCCTATTTCCTGTAATGACTTGAAGCAGACAGAGCCCGGCTAATGGCTTTAGTGCTAACTTACCTTCACTGTGAAATACATACTTTTCAAGACTGCTGTGAATCAGTCTGCCCCTTCCACTCAACAGAACTTGTCTGCAATGCACTAAAGCCTGTTCCTGCTAGAAACCTCCTGCTCATATAGTTACTGTCAGCCTGTAGTCAGGGTACCTCATACCCCCTCCTAGACCACACCTGAGTCAGGACTGAGGTTAGTACAGGCATTACCTGTCCTGCGATGTGGGGAGCCCCAGGTTTTCAGGGGCCCTGAGCACCTTCGGCTGCATTGGCTCTGCGGCCGTGGTTTTCCCCATCTATCAGACCCTGCGCTCTTTGCTAGAGAAACATGTTTCATTCGTAGGTGTGGCTGAACATTAAGGTAAGTCAGGTTGTCCTCTGGTCTTTGCACATGTCTGGCCATAAAAGATAGAAATTGTCTGGCCATAAAATGTAGAAATTATCTGGTCTAGTTTTCGATGTCCATACATGAGCCAGTCCATAGGTTTCTCTTATAGTCCAAGGACAGAGAAAGAAGGTGTGACTTGTCTCCTTCTGATATAGACATGATATGCTGGCCATGTTAGTAGCTTTAGAAACGTTTCCCTACTGTGACCACGTCAAGGACAAATGACAGTCCCACCCCTCTGTGTGCTTACTGGAGTATCCTTTCACCCCAGTAACTGCGGGTCAGAAATACGATTGCAGTCCCACTTCCCTGCTCCCCTCGGCAGGCTAAGGACATTTAGGGACACTGGTGGCGCTTTCAGAAGATAGTGTTGGTCCTTTTGCTGCTGGGAATGGTGGGGAAGGACAGGCATGGTCCAGTGAATCCTTTAGCTAACCTTTATTTTAAAGGATCCAGTTTGCATCCATTGAGACCCACTTCATGGTGTAAACCAAAGTGCAGGAGAAGGGGTGGCTGCAATGTGCGCTCTTGAGCTGAACTGAATCACTGGTGTGGACACACCTTAAGAGCATTTAATGGGCTGCACCATGAACACTACCCATTGCTGGTTACTATGGCACTATTGATCTCACAATTATTACACTGAGAGGTAATGATGATTTACACAACACAAAAGCAGCCTCTTTTCCAAAAAGCATCTTCTTTGGCAAATTACTAATCCCTCTAACTTTGCCCAGTTCATGACCTTAATTTCCAGAATCAAATGGATGCTGCAGTAAAGTGACCACTCTGAGGAGTCTGTGCCATGTCTTTTCCTCCTTGAACAGTGTAGGTACTTTTTACTCCTCTGAGGTTTACTGAAGGTTGCTTTTTCTTACTATTGAGTAAAATGTACATTGTTATAGCTACCATGGCAGCAGACCAGTCATTGTGACAAAGGATTATGATTTCTTTACAAGGTGAGATCATAAGAATCTGGCTATATGGGAGAAAGCCCTTGTTTGAACACGTTATTGGCACCAGTAACAGAGAGAATCCTCACAGCAGAATGACAGTAAGTGGCTTTTTCTGTTTAGTGAAATACAAAAAAAATCTCTCTAGATGAGCTGGATGAATAATGGAAGTGCTCAAGCCCTCCAGGGACACTCTCGCTGTCTTGCAGGATTGGGCTCCTTTTGCATCTGGGAAAGGAAAAATTGAAAATGTAACAGTGGAGATGATTGCTGCTGCTAACAGCAGTGAAGAATGAGTGCAGCTGTGTTGGGTTTTGCCCCCTGCATGGTAACAACCTTTCTAGGAACAAACAGATGCTGTGTGTGGTGGGATTTAATGGAAAAGGGGGAGGTGTGAAACTTCAGGAGCATAGGTGAAGATGTTGGGTTCAGAGAGAGAAGGAAACTATTCCAAGTCCATTTGCCTCTCATGTCAGCCTGGAAAGCCTTTTGTGGACATAAGCATCAGGCATGCTGCGGCAGCCCAGCTTTGTGCCTAGAAATGCTTTCCTGCTGTGTGCTCAGCACCAGCAGTCTCTTCAGGAGAAGGCTCCGCATGGCACACTCGCACCGGGGCTGAAAAGTGCTATTTGAGCTGTTTGTGCTGTGAGATTCCCACTAGCCCATTGTGGAGAATGCAGATTTTCAAGATCCAGCTGAAGCAGCTCTGTCTTATTCACCCCCCTGTGATGATTATAGTGATATTTTTTGCTACAAACTGTGCTGAAACAGAAAGGTCCCTTGGTGGGCCTGAACATCGCACAGTGTAACGCAACATGGTGCTCCCTGCCGCCTCTCCTAGACCCCCCATCAGTCTCTCAGCAGGGAGAAAAAAGCTCATGTAAAAGGGATGTTTACACTGATGTTATTCAAATGAGCAACGTACAAATAAAATGATATTTAGGCATTGCCTTTGCTTCTCAATAAATTTATCCAGGCAAAATTACCCACAATAGTACTTACGGCTCCTTAGGGGGTCCATAGCTGTTGGTAGTATTTTCTTTCCTGCCTGCTACACTTCAAGAAGAAAAAATATTCCTTACTGTACTAGCATAGCCCACAAACTTGCTGAGGCCCAGATGTGAAACACTTGTCTTAAGAGAAGCCAGCAGGAGGAAGAAACCTGAAAAACAGCAAAAAACACCAAAGGGAGACATTTGCAATTGTACAAAGATCATCCCTCTGATTTAAATATTTCCGTAACTTGTTACAAAATTCAGCATTTGTAAGAATAAAAACTCACTGTATTGAACAGTTGCTGGCTAACATGTTTGTGCAGAACAGGAATATTCTAGGGCTGAAAATCAATACTCAGAGGGGACTGAATGGCTCAAGCTATGGGAGCATATGGAGGCTGCTATGAAGAGTTTAGCACTTTGAAATTCACCCAGGTCAGTAGAAATGGAAACTAATTTCCAACTAATGCCTTTTCTGAGGCCATTAGTTAGAACCTGTCAAGTTAATATGGTCTCTCTTTCCAATTTCAAGAGGGCAAATGCTTCTATTTCCTATTTACAAGGTGTTTGTCACTGGGGCAAAAAGCAATCTCAGCTATTAGACTGGAAAAAAAAAGCAGCCACGAAATAGAAACAGTTCCTCCGAGGCAGGGCAATTGCATCTTGTAGGAAATTTGCACAGTCATGGATCAGGCATTGGAGAACAATGTCAAGTGTAGTCAAACTTACATGAGCTTCTGTGAGTACAGGGTTTGGTCTGCTTTGTGTGAGGGTCAAAGAAGTAAGTGAGAGGTATCACAAAGCATGAGGGAGGTTGCCTATTTTGCTTTCGTAACCACTTTGGTGTGGGGGACCCAGGAAAGATCCTCAGCCTCACCACCTGAGAAAAGGACAGGGTAGGCATCAAGTGCGATTGACTGATTTGATTGATTACGGGATGGAAAGGCAGGAGAATATATTGACAAAAGAGGTTTTAAGGATATTAAATGATTCCAGAAGAGCTTTGCTTTTCCTGATTAAAAACCCAAGGGCTGCTGAGCAGGGACTTACCTCAGTCACTCTCATTGCTCCAGCGGAGTTAGTGATGGAACTCTTCAACAAAAAAAACCCATCACTAAATCCAGACTGTAGATTTGATGACAATTATAATCTACCAGCCACTGATAGTTTCAGCATACGCTGGAGCCAGGGGATTTTATCGAACTCTAATTGGGAGCTGACAGGTGGCGAGCAGGTCTGCCTTTGCCTGCTGGACAAAAGCTCCTTTCTGTCCTGCTGCAGCGTGATTGATTTACCCCCCAACCTTCTGCTCAGAAGACCAGATGGAAAGTGTTGGTTGGGAGCAAATCCTCAGACTTGCAGGTCAGCTGTGCTATTGCCTGGGCAAGTCAGAAGTGCCAGAAACAGTGGAATTACAGATGTGACTCAGCTGGCAATGTTTTGGGAGGAAGCCTGTTGCAGGAGGGCTGGCCGGCGGTCAGCCCCCATGACCTGCAGTACCACTGGGAGCAGGAGGGGTGGCAGATCCCTCTCTGAGTTGCCCAGCTCCAGCGGGAAGATGTCCTTGCCAGGTACAGCTTGCAGGCAGTGGGTAAGGTCCCTGGCACGTCCTGGTCTGATGTGAGTGACCATGTCATTAGTTGTTGTGAGGCACATGTACTGCAGAGCACAGAAATCTGTGAGGCAGTACAAGACCTCACTAGAGTGTCTTCCTTCTCCTGTGGAGACTCAAGCTGGTACTTTCAGATCCAATGAGAGATTTTTACATATTGGGTCACTCTGTAACATTGGGTTTCTCTATAAATAGATGAGCATAAATACATTAAACTTTCTTTGCATGCCCCGCTCGGGAGAATACCATAACCAGACACTTCCTGGATCTATAAAGATTTAGAGACAGCGGTTGCTATTTCTCTTTGCTTGCTGAGAAGCTGCTCACATTTCCATAGGGCTCTCATTGCCTCGAGCCTGACCTAACTGAGACAGCAGGCAGTCTGTCCTGTGGCTTTTACTTGAGCTTTTTCGTAAGTCTTTCTCATTTACTTTTGCACAGAAGAACTTCAAATCTTAGTGACCTACTTTCAGCTCTGTTTACCTGCAACAGATGAGTAGTGGCCCATACCCCTTGTGCTTCCGCGCTTCACTGGCTGAGATGAAGTCCTGCACGCGTGCTGAAGCGCAGCGGGCCGTGCGCCCCGAGAGACCCCCCAGCTGGCTGACAGCTTCCCGGCCCTCCCGTGCGCTCCCGGCAGGAGGTGACACTGCAGCCACCGCAGCACAGTCCCCTGGCAAAGCAGAGCCTGCACAGCATGAGGCTAATATCAGCTGGCTGTATTAGTTTCTTTCCTGAGAAACAACATCTTCCTTTCTTTGCAAGCTGACTGTATGTGCTGTAGATTATATCCATCATACTCTTGTCTGTATTACCCGCATTAATCTAGTACAGCGTGGGATGAAAATGTGCCCCTGAGACTAAGCATGTACGTAACTTTAACTACCAGCTGCCAACATGGATGCAAAGTTATCTCTTCAAACTACGCATAAAACCCTGTGGATAGTGATGTTAAGTAGCTATCTTGTATGCAATGCAGGCATTACATTTGTGTTAGTGTGTTGACACATCATTATATTTCTCAACGAGGCAAATTAGAGCAATGATATGAAATTTTGTCTTGAGAGCCTGAGGATTTTTTATGGTTCTGGGAACCAGCATTAAGACAGACTGTAAAATGGGGTGTAAATATTATAATGATGAGTTATTCCTTCCTGCTTACTAAGAAGAAACAGACATCACTGGTAGAAGCCAGCATATCCCATCCGGATTACTTGCATTATATTTTAACAACTGCTGCATGTACTGATTGCTTTTAGTTTGTAGGGACAAAACATAATGTTACGAATACTCAAAGGAAAACTTACATTTCATACATGGCAGCCATGGCTAACCATCTGCTCACCTGGCTCCTTTGTCCTGCTCTTGCCGTGAAGACACTCGTGGGATCTTCCTTCTCTTTTTTTTTTTTTTCCTTTTTTTCTGCTACCGGTTTTCATGTCACTGTGGATATGTGCAATACATCTTGCAACACATGTTTCAGGGTCTAGCTGCGTGGCACCCTGTGCTATAGGGGCCTACAAGGATGGATTCCCCGTGTCCTTCAGATTGCTGGGCAGATGGCGTGTGTTGCCAGAGTCATTGTGGTGTAACCTTGGGCCTGCACAACCCTTCCTCCTCCTCAAGCCCAAGAGCCAGGGGCATCATTTTGTCTGTGGCACCACAGCCTTTATCAAGAAAGAGGACCAGGATCGGGGAGGACTGCAGCCACCACACCATGTTACCTGTTTGGGCACCACCTCTCCCTGCTAGGGCTGTCGTCAGCCCACCTACTCTGATTAGCCAACAAGTATCCCGATTGACTTACTATAACATACCCCACAGAAAGGACATTTCCACATGAAAGCTGAACAAGCAAATGTAGAACTTAATATTCCACAGGAGCCCTCATTGCCTGCATAGATATCTGCTTCATTTGCTTCATTGCGTAGATATCTGCTGCTTCTTGTTTTCAGAGAGTTATGTTTAACCACGAAAATAATCAGGACTGGGCCTCCTGAGATCACCTCCTACAAATTCACTGTGTCATGGACATTTGTAGTTTCTGTGGCTAAGTTTAAGCTTCCAGGTTGCTGGATGTTGGCGTCTGCTCAGGCTGCAGCCCAACTCCCCGTCAGGGGAAGGGATGGGTGAGCACCACTGCGCCCGGGGTTTCGTATGAAGAAAGCCTGACTACAACAGCAGGGCACAATGCTGTGTGCTCTTTGCTCACGCAGGCGAGGCAACTGGGGATTATTTCCTTACATATATTTATTATTTTATTATTTCATTCGAAGCCACCGAG
>VZTQ01011641.1:7625-20068 GCA_013400755.1 Pelecanoides urinatrix
GATGGCCCCCACCGGCCCGGCTCGTCCCTGGCCCAGCGGCGGGCGCGAGGGCAGGGCGGGGATGCGGCCACCGCCCGGGGGCGAGGGGCCACGGCCACCCCGGGACGGGCACTGCACCCCGCTTGGCACAGCCAGCACAAATCCTGCACCGGGCTCGAGCGTGGCCAGGCTTCGCATTTGAAATAACGCAGAGCCGAAAACACGGCACCAGGCTTGACAAGCGGGGAGCCCGGCTGAGCCGGGAGCCACATCGGCTCCCGCGGGGACAGGGACGGGGACAGGTGCTGTCCCCATCTCCCCAGGAACCTGCCTGCCTGACTGCTTGATTGCAAAAAGGTATTGAAATAATTCTAGGTCTTTCCTGGTGCCATCTATTGGTTACACAACCAATTCTCAGCAATTCACATTTTCCCAAATGAGCGTCTCGTGGTGAAAGCACCATTTGCATGAATCTACTTTAAATCATTTTCCGTGTGACCTTTAACGCAAGAAGTTTCTGTTCAAGCTATCCTTCCCTAAAATTTCAGAAATAGCACCTGGGATTTCAGAGGCATTGGGGCACAACAGGGATATGAAAGTCGGTGAGGTAAATCATTAGAGCCACGGCAGTTCCAGTTCATTGCAGAAATAGGAAGAGGCCGCCGTGGCAGGGTGTTGGCAGGGTGTTTGCAGAGCTCTGAGGGCTCCTCTGTCGCTCCCCGATCTCTGCTCCAGTCGCAGGTTTCCAGGGGCAGCTCGTGCACGCACCCGGGGGTCACCGGAGCCGCTCCAGAGCAGAAGCCACGTAACCTGGGGACACCGGGGGAGAGGCAATGCCACCCGAAAGCCAGGGCAGGATGACAGGCGTGGTGGCACCGGAGACAAACGTTCCCACCGCCGCGCACAGGAGGGATTACCTTTCACTTGAACACCCAGAGAAAAACTCCCGTGGGTCATGTCAACAAACTACAATCAAGCGTTTCTGTTTTGTCAGCGAGATAAATACCTTATGTTTAGGAAAAAACGTACCTTGGGATTCCTCTTCTATAGAAAATTTCAGAATTTTAACTTTTCACCCAGCGAAGGAATGAAAGGCAAGGCGGAAACACGGGCGTCCCCCCCGGCAGAGCTATGTCAGGCACCAGCAGCCCTCGCGTGTCCTCGAGGCCGGGATGCTGCTGCTGCTGCTGCTGCTGCTGCTGCTGCTGCTGCCGCCACCGCCCCGGGCTCCCGCTGGCCATGCTTGGCTTCAGAGGGCAGCTGCAGGAGGAGCAGCGTGTTTCCTCTGAAAAACAGAAATACATGCCAGAGTGATGCAGCAAGGCCACGCTAGTCACAAACCATGAGCACAGGCAGAGTAATTCAAGTTTTGACAGTGTTAAAAACAGGCAGCTGCCGCTTTCCTCCTGGCAAACGCCGTGCAAGGAGCCCGAAGGGATCGCTGATGAGGGGAGAGCAGCTCCTGCCTGTTTGAAGGCATCTGCCCGCACAGGTTGTTCTCCCCAGATTGTCCCCAGGAGCTGAGGGGCCACCCGCCACCCCCAGCTCATCACGGTGACCAAGAGCCTGGAAGCTGCAGCATCCCCAGTGCTAGTTTTAAGCAGGCAGAGTTCGTAGCTGGACTTGGAAAAAGGAAAAAGTAGCTGCGGGTTCCTCCCACCGCAGGCAGCTATTTATAAACAGAGCTGGGCAAAAGCACCTCTCAAGGCTCGGAAAACATCTCATTTGCACAAACCCGAGGTGGTGTGATTTCTGCCTCTTTAAGCTTTTCAAAAAGAAAAAGGCTGTACTGAAGGAGCCCAACCTTAGGGAAGCGCCTCAGAACCGCCCTGCTCGCTGCTCTCCCGCGCGCTCCCACCGCGCTGCGGAGGCTCCCGTCCCCACCGGGGCGTTCCGCAGCCCGGCACCGCCGACGGCAGCAACGCGGCGTCGCCGTCCTCTGCCACCGCCGTCAGCCGCGCGCCGAGCGCGCACGGCCTTGGCGCGGGGCTGGTGGGACGGGCTCTGTCCGGGCTTCGCTGGCTTGTCCCGCTGCGATGGTGATTTCTGTGACTCTGCCTGTCACGTTTGCTTTAGTTTTGCTTATCGGTGTGTGGCACAACCATCGTTCTAGGCAGACAGCAGTAACAAGCAGCTGGTCTGCGCCGGGAGCAGAGCAATAAGTTCTTGGCTTTACGTATCTATAAGGTGCGCTTCCCTTTTGCCTCGCAGGGGCAGGCAGGACAAACTCAGCCACCCGCGATAACCATGTTTCGTGATCTTCTTCTCAATGCTACGACAGCTGGGTGCAAGCAGCTGCTACACAACCAGCTGCTAAATACAAAAACTTCTAAAACAGCTGCGTGAGAAAGGAAACGTGGGGTACGAAAGCAGAAATCAGCAGAGCAGAACCGCACGCGGGAAGGCAGAAACACAGCCATCCCTGAAAAGCGTGCAGGAAAGCGGTTGCTGAAGGGATAGCACGACTGAAACGGAGCAAAACCCAGGGCGTGGGTCAGACAGAGAAACGCAGGAACTCCTCATGTATTTCAGCAGCTTCCAGGGCTGGACCGTTAATCTGCGAGGGGAGTTTTTGCAGGATAGTACAGCCTTGAAACCAGAATGATTTTCCACTGGATTTGAAATGTTCCCAGCGGAAGCCACAACCCGTTCCATGGTTTTGTGGAAAAAAAACTTCCACAGTAGAAATTACAGGCCAAGAGAGCCCAGCAAAAAAACCCTGAGATATTGCAGAGGTCACAAAAAAAGGGCAAGGCTGGCTGGAGAGCTGCAGGCCAGCCTGAACGAGGCGCAGAAGAGGCACTTCCAGGCCCTTGGGAAACATCACTGCGATGCCCCCTGAGCGGCGCTGGAGCCGCGGGAACCGGCGCGTTCAGCGGGGGCCGTGCCTGCCCCCCAGGAGCAGCCCCCCCAGCAGCACAGCCGCCCCTCCGCCGGCGCAAAGCGGCACCGGGAGGCTGTGCCGCGAAAGGACGTGGGTCTTGCCAGCTCCCGCGCTGGAGACGCCTCAGCTCACTCTGTGCTGCGCTAAATCAGGCCAAAAGATGTAGGGCCCAAATATTCCCCTCACCTCTACGGCTTTTCTGCCTGATCACTGCTAACCCAGGGGCTGAGTGCCATCACTCTGTATTTGATGCAGGTCTGGAGGCCAGCGAGGGGTTGCCTAGATCTGGGCACTGGGCAAGACCTGGTTAAGAACCCTTGCAAGGTCAGGCTCAGTAGCATTCAGCAAATTAATTACAGTTTTAAGTTCAAGAATTGCATTCTTCAGAGCAGCCGCACTTCTTTCTGCAGTAAACTCACGTTGCCCCCTTTATCCATGTGGGATAAGAAGAGAAAAGGTAATTCCTCGGCTGCTGGGAAATCAAGCAAACCCTTCACCGACCCCGAGACCAGCCGGAACACCTCCCCTGAAGGTCCGGAGCACCTTCCACACACGTCGCTGGGAGCCCCGGCCCCGCGAACCACGGCATCACCGGGCAGCGCTGCCCGAACGCCGCCTCCTCCTGCCCCCACCCCGGGGAGGCAGAGCAGGGATCCTGCCAGATTGCTCTCTGCAAGGAGAAATGCCATTTTAAAAGAGCTTTCTCATTCGTTTTGCTCTCTGAGCTCTTTGGTTTGCCGGTGAGCTCCTCCGCCACCTCGGAAGGCACCGCTGATCTCGACGCCCGCGGCCCCGCAGAGCCTGTCACCCACATCCTGTTTTCGGCCGTGAACACGTCATGTTGTCGTCTTGTAGCAACCAAAGCCTGCTCTCGCATCATTTATTTGGTCTTTCTCAAGGCCCTTCTTAAGCTTGTGGGTGTCCAGGCTCATTCAGCCTTCCCACACTAAAAGCAAGCCCGTATCTCCCGAGGTATGTCAAATTAACCTTCCATACCAAAAGGAATCACTGCTTTAGACCATAAAGCTGCACTAATTTCCACCAGAGCCTTGGGGAGTAGAGTTCATACAGTGTTTTAAATACCATTTTTTTCCCCTCTATAAAACAAGGGAAGGACGTGGCTGTGACCAAGGCACCTTGTCCAGCCCCAGCTCTGCCACTGGATCTCTATAAACCAGCTGCAATGAAGGCAAAAGGAGACTTTAATTCCGGAGCTGTAGGGGAAAAGCGAAGCAGGCCCCGGTCAGGCTGACCCATCTTCCTGCGTCTCTGCAGATCAGTCAGCCCACGCTCTCCCAGGCGAGGAGCCCCGGCCTGGCTTTGGGCATGCACCGGTCTTCACCCAAGTGAAAGAGCCCGTAGCACCGGTGGGCGAAGCTTCAGCCCTCTGGTCAGACGCATCGGGCGAGGAATATCTTGTCTTCTGACACAAATGCATGCGACAGTTGTGGGTCCAAATACTCCTTGGCCAGGTAGAGAGAGGAGCGCTCCTGCTCTGAGGGACCACCGGCCACCCACGGCCACCCACGGCCACCCACGGCCACGGGTGGCTGGAAACACCCATGTGTTTCTGCAAGGGCGCGGGTGAGGGACAGCGCTCGTCCCTCGGCTGTCAGTCTGGCAGCTGGAGCCCAGCCTCCTGACTGCAACGTGTGACCAAGTTTAAGGTCCCTTTCTACGTGCTGGAGCTGTTTGGTCTCTTTGGGACACTACGACAACCTTCACCACACCATTGCTTTTGGGCACCCATACATCTGCCTCTAACTCCACAGTTTGTCCAAATAGAAATAATCTCTACTTTTTTTTCTCCTTTCAGCTGGTGTTATTGGCAAGGAAAAGTAAAACTCTATCTTGAGACAGCAAATCACAGGCAAAAAACTTGATGTCTAGCAGTGAGCTCCAGAGCCCAGAGCAGCACCCGAAATGCCCAGCCTGGGCTGGCGGGTCGGCTTTGGCTCCGTGCAGGCGTCAGACCAAAGCCCAAAGCCCACCGGCAGGCCCAGGGGCTGGGGGGTGAACCGACGGCAGGGGGGCTCAGGGGCTGAGCCGCAGCAGTTCGCTTCTGCACGCGGACAGAACTCATTCCCATGCGTAAAAACCTCGCGAGCTGCTCCCCTGATTGCCCTCCAGCTCTCCCGGAGACTTGCCGTACTACCATCTACTTAATCCTTTTAAGAGAAATTACAGACGCCAGTACAGATTCTGCTGGCTTAGAAACGTTCATTAACTAGAGAAGTATTGGGAACAGGTTGTTTTTGTTTGGGGTTCATCTCAGAGGGAAGCTATTGGGTTTAGCCTGAGGTTTCTGAAAAGACCAGGAAATCCTGTCACAGCAGTATCTGAACGGTAAACAACCGCATGGTCTGCTCAGTCAAAAGACGATGAGTCACACAAGGTATTTAAATTATATTTAAAATTCTTCCAATTGTATTTGAAAAATATAATTAGGTTGCTTGGGCTGAACAAACAGCCCATTTCTGTGTTGCCTGAGGGGGAACTGGCTGGTCATCGGTCGGCAGGTGGTGAGCAATTGCATTGTGCATCACTTATTTTGTATATTTTTTATCATTATTATTATTATTTTCCCTTCCTAAAGACAGTCCCATTAAACTGTCTTTATCTCAACCCACAAATTTTACTTTTTTTTTTCCCGATTCTCCCCCCAGTCCCACTGGGGAGGGGGGAGTGAGCGAGCAGCTGTGTGGTGTTTAGCTGCCTGCCAGGTTAAACCGCAACAATACCCACATTTATTAAAACACTTCATATAAGCTATCAAGTTAATCTTACTGCCTGAAGTCTCTACTCCTGAAGAAATGTGAACAGCTAATGATCTTCTTGCCGACGAGCAGTGGGAACGCCAGCCCAAGGGGCACCTCCTGCAGCCCCCCGGCCCGCAGAGGGAGCGGGTCCCAGGCACAGCCCTCTAAGGAGGTCCCCAGAGCGCGACCTGCCACCGCGTCCAGGCGCAGAACAACCCGCTCGTCCCCGCAGGACAATCCTCTGCCTTTACTTCCCTCGCCTTAAAGAGGTCAAAGCAATCTGAGCTATATAGCTACATCATTGTAAGCGGACAAGTATTTTCTCAAATCTGGTAAAATTCCGGCCAAGCGCCTCGAGCGCTGTGCCCTCCGGGGTGCAGTGAGACCCCGGCACTCCAGCGACTCTTGCCAAGCTGACACCGTGCAGAGAACGTTGTTTCTAGCCAGGCTGGCAGGCACTGCGGAGAGCCGCACCGCACTGCCAGCAGGGCACCGCACTGCGGAGAGCAGCACCGCACCGCCGGCAGGGCACCGCACCGCCGCAGGGCACCACAGCCCGCACCCTCGGCAGGGCACCGCAGCCCGCACCGCCAGGAGGGCACCACAGCGCCGGCAGGTCACCGCAGCACCGCACCCTCGGCAGGGCACCGCACAGCCGCAGGGCACCACAGCACCGCACCCTCAGCAGGGCACCGCTGCACCGCACTGCGGAGAGAAGCACCGCACCGCTGGCAGGGCACCGCACCGCCGCAGGGCACCACAGCCCGCACCCTTGGCAGGGCACCGCAGCGCCGCACTGGGAAGCAGGAGACGCACAGAGACCCGCCGCCCTTCGCTGCTCCCCGCTGCCCAGCACCTGCACCCTCCCCACGGCGGCCGCTGCCACGGCCCCCTGGGCCTCCCAGACGACGCGGACCTGGGCTCCTCACCCCTTGTCCCGGGGGAGCGCTCTCTCGACGGGGGCTGCCAGGCTGTTTGCCCCTCTGCCCAGCGCTGCCGGTGCTCTCCACCGCGCTCCTCCTGCGCTTGGCACAGGAACCCACACGGGTGCCTGGTCACCGGCGCACCCTGCTCCGGACACGCGGAGCTGCTCGGGGCAGCGAGCGCATGGACACCACCGGCTTCCCCTGCGCTGGCACAGCAGAAGAGCCCGGGGCTGCGTGCGTGCTCAGGAGGGTCCTTCCTACCCCAAATCCCCTGGAATGAGACAGGTTTGGCAGGACACGGGATGTCAGCCACTGGCAGAGATTGCAGTTGGTCAGATCACAACTGACAAACCAGGTTATTGCAGGGTTTATACAACAGTTGCTAAGAGATGCGAAAGCGATGGCAGCCAGCGTTTACTTTGGAAATCTGTCTATCGGTGCTGCCAGCGTGGCTGACCAGGGGAACCGGTCCTTGCTTTGGAGACTGGGAATCGGATTGTAGAGTTCTCCCTGCCTTCTTCTGACACACGCACCGAGCGTGCACGTCCCCGCGCAGCAGCAGCGGCTCAGGGCAATGGCCTTGCACAGGCAGCGGGAGCCGGCGCGGGCAGCCCCGCAGCGAAACGGCCACGCACGTGCCGGGGGAGCTGGCAAGTGTGCCCCTGGCCCACTGCAGCGCACCCACGTACATCCCCCACCGCACACCACGGGTAAACCTCTGCCCTTCGCCTCAAAACGTGACTGCCCAGGATCTCTCTCTGTCGTACGCTCGGGGCTCCATCCTCTTTCTGACAAGACTCTGTTATCGGTTTTAGTAGAAGCACTTGCTTTATTAAAGACCTTTGGAAGGCTACGACTTCGGTAATAGGAAATAAATAGCTGTCAAGTTTGCATTCAATTAAAAACTGTTATTAACACTAAAGTATGCTGAGGAAGTTCTGCAAAGGTTCTTCACATTTCAGAGTTAGTCATTTTTCACGTTAATGAAGAGGTCCAAGGTGTGCTCTGATTAAAAATTAAAATCATTAAAAACCCCAGAACTTCTAAAATATCATCAGTGCTGTTGTCTGCAGGACAGTGCCACCGCGCTTCACCCGCCGCGTGCTCCTGGGTGAGCTGCCGCCTCGGTCCCCGGCCACGCAGCAGCCCCCCGCGCAGAGCCCCAGACATCAGGGATGACAGTGCGATGTCAGACCCGACTTTCTTCCTCTTCCACCGCCCGGTGAAGGCCTGGAATGAATTTCAAAAGATGCTTTCGGACACTGGATCTCCTGCTTTTCCGCGGGAGGGTCCCAAAACTACTGGTGCAGCTGCTCCCCTCCCAGAGCGGGGACATGGACCCGCTGCTGGCCAGGCTGATGCTGCGGTTCCGCCGCAGGGAGGACCTGCCGGCAGCGCCGTCCCCGTCCCTGGGGAAGAAGCAGTCGTCATCCACGCTCGACTGGCGGCTCAGGCTCTCTGCAGCCGAGTCCTCGAAGGCACCGCTCTGGTAGAAGCTGTCCTCGCTGTCCACGGTCATCGAGCTCAGCCGGCTGCGGGAGCTGCTCTCGCTGGAGAAACGAGGCTTCATCAGAAAGAGGGGTCCCGGCGTGCTGCAGCCACCAAGCAAGCTGGACTCTTCCAGCTCCAGCGCGCCCAGCAGAGCGTTGTCGTTCACCTCCCCTGGAAGCAGAAGCCGAAGAGGAGCGTTATTTACCGGATCTGCTTGAGGCCGGAGAGCAGGACGCCTGTGCCACGCTGGCAGAGGGAAGCGTCATGCCCAGCATCTCAGCGCAGGGAGCAGCCCCTTTCCCTCGTGGGAAGCTGCTTCCCGGCTGTGGGGTGCTCTCTGCCCCTGCTTCCCCCACATGCACAGAATCACAGAATCACAGAATCACTAAGGTTGGAAAAGACCTCTAAGGTCATCGAGTCCAACCGCCAACCCAACCCCCCCATGGCCACTAAACCATGTCCCTGCAGAATCAAAGCTGCTCCCTGGGCAACCCATAAAAAAACCAAGCAAACAAAACTCTTCCCTCATAAGTACAAAATAAGAATGGAAAAAAATCTTTGCAACCCACATCAACTCCTTTCCTAGAACTCATGCAAGAGAGCCTTTGGTCTGCATTAGTCAAGCAGCACCCAAATTCATTACCCCGGCGAGGAAGGCTTCCCCGGGGGCCAGCCCCACGCCTTCATCAACAGGGGAAAAAGAAAGCAAACGAAAACCAGATGAAAGAATTGCTTTTTACTGATCAGACAGCGCTTCCGCAGAAGGACTCGGCAGCGCTGTGGTTTCCTACCCGGAAACGAGGACGTACCGTGCAGCAAGCGCTGCTCCTGCAAGAGCAGCGAGCGCAACTCCACCCATCTCTGCTGCAGCGTTTGCTGTGGAGGAGAAAGAGGGCTCTGTCACTCACAGGCTTCTGCAGAAGCAGAACACGCTTGTAAAGAGAACAGAGTATTCAGAAGGTACAGGTCGCCTGCAGGAAGCACTTGTATGTCCCTCTTCACACTGAGACAATTTTCCCGGAGCTAGCGAAGTTCTCCCGGAAAGCACAGTCCTGCGCATGGCCTGGGTGCTTCGGCTGAGTGCTGTACACCTGTGATTTGAAAAGCAGAAGCCTGAAATCTGGAGAGCGTGCTGCTTGCCTTCAGTGGCAAAGGAGACGCCAGCTCTCCTCCGCAGCCCGCAGGCTGCCCTCCTCCAGCCCCCCGCAGCTCCGGAGCCCGCCGGCCGGGAACGGGCACCCCCTCCTCGTTCCTGGGTCCGGCGGTGCAGCATGGGCACAGCGCAGGGTGGGCACGGCACAGCACAGGCATGGCACAGCACGGGCACGGCACAGCGCACCATCCCTGACCCCCTAGCAAAGCGCCTTGCAACCTCTAAGTGCTACATGCCAGCCAACAGCGAGCAACATTTTTCTTTCCCTGTGTCAGCTTTTGGTGTAAAAATAAACCACTGCACAGTTGGTTCAAAGAAAACAAAACCCAACCTCTGCCCGGAGATAGGCGCGACGGGCCGTGTCCCCGTCACCTGCGTGAAGCCGGTGCAGCTCGGCCGCGCGGCCGGGCGGGCCGGCAGTGACCGCGTCTGTACGGGCAACGTGACCAGACCAAGCTTGCGTGGGCAACCCTCTTACTGCATTCACGTCTCTTCTCTTTCCCACATTTTGGAAAAATCAATCACAAAATGAAACCCACGGCCCGGCTGCAGGGTGGTGAGGCGCCGGGGTGTCCTGCGGGCAGCACCCGCACGCCAAGCCCCCAGCACCCCGCCGAGGCCAGGCAGCCCCCCGGGACAGGAGCGGGGGCACGGAGGCTCTTCTGGGGCTCCCTCAGCCTGCGGAGCAGGAGCGACTGGCAAGGCCCCGGGAAACAAGCCCTTTCCCCACTGCTCTTCTCACCGAACCCCTTCCTAGCGGGTTCGGACATGATCTGGCAGAGAGCGGGGGTCCGAGAGGCGCTGGGCAGCCGGGCAGCCTTCGCCAAACCAGAGACACGGGCTGGCTCCAGCTCCCCACGAGCGCGTTCCTACAGCGCTAAAACAGGTAAAATGGGAGCAACGGCCGCTTTTAAGGAGAATTTGTCCGGAGAAGTTTGCTCTTACAGTCTCTACACCGTGTGGAATAAAGTAGTTTTTAGAAGTTTATAATTCAGCTACACCTAGGAAACTGTATGCAAGAGATGCTGGGGAGTTGCCCAAAGATTTTTTTTATCCCCGTTCCGGACCCAGCCAAAAGAGCAACCGCCTCCTCGCCCTGGTCTCTCCCATCTCATTAAGCCGTACCGGCGTGTCAGGATAACTGATGCGGAGCGGGTACCCGCTGGCGGCGGCAGGACGCCCGTTCCACCGGCGCGGCGGCGGCGGGCGCGTGTCCGGCGGTGCCTGGCGGGGCGGCTCTGCGGGCGCTGCGCCCCGAGGGCAGGACGCGCTGCCGCAAGCGCCGTCCAAGCCTCTGACACCGAGCCCCGGCAGGCACTCGCGGGCACGGCACCGGCTCGCTGCGGCTACGGGGGTTTGCCGCGACCCAGCACTCCCTTCAGTGAGGCATCAGAGACAGTTAGAAACAGAATTAGGTTCTTTCCACGGCAGCCACCCCGGCGTGAGAGCGCAGGGCCGGGCACGCACCCGTGTTTTACTCTGTAACGACACTTGCCGCAGGGGTTTGGCACTTCTGGGAAATAGCTGTAATCTAAAAACTCCCCACTTGAAACAGCAGATTTTGAGATTTTGGCTTTATAATTTCCCTGGAAAGGGGCGGGGGGGGAAGCAGCTGATTTCCCGTGACTTTACCGGTTATTTCATCCAGATTTCGAGGGGACCAGACCGAACGGCTTGCCATGGAGCACTGGCTGTGGCCAGGGTGGAAGCATCCTGCTGCTGCGTCCTCATTAACGCAGTGATGAACTAGCTGACCCTGGGCTCTGGCTCGTTTCTCACCGTGTCTGAGCCGGCCGGCCCGGTGGTCTCAGCATCCCCAGCCACCGCCCCGGCTCCCGCCGGCCTCGGGCAGTGCAGGGGTGTCCCAGCCCCGCAGGGAGCACCAGCGCTGCCTCCCACTGCTGTTCCCACCACCCGAGAGCCCCCCACCGCGCATTTACCTCCTTCGGAGAGAAAATAGCAGCCGGCTGCGGGGGAGCAATGCCTAAACCCATCCCAGTTATTTCCAAAAGCATCTTCCGTAGCCCCCATCACTTTATCAAGCCTTGGAGGGGAAACTGAGCCCATGGAGGTCTCACCCTGGTCTCCTCGCCCCTGCCCATCTTCTAGGCTGAAGTGACGGTGACCAAGATCTCGCCCGTACAGCCAGGCGCTGCCCGCGGCACCCCCAGCCCCAGACCGGCGGGGGGGGAGGGACCCCTCCTTTCCTCACCCTCCAGCCCCACAGCTCCCGTTTACACCATCTACACCATCGCTGCCGCAGCAAATTACAACGCCCTGTGCTGTGCTCTCATAAATACAGCGCAAACCCAATTAAATAAACGTTGTTTTAGACATGCCAAATACTAAACGTGAAATCACTCCCGTGGCAGGACTTTCATTTTATAGGCGACGGCACATATGGCAAACCCTGTCCCTGTTGCTCAGCTCTGGCAAGCCTCAACCCATTTGGCATGAGGTTTATTCCAGCCAGATTAATTTTTAATGCACTTTTTAAAGTACCATACTCCTGTGCGGAGGGTTTTGGCATAGAGTTGCCATAAGGAAAAACCCCTCAGGTCGACCAAGTCCCGGTTTTGGAAAGCCCTGGCCCGTACGGCACCTGCGGCACCGCGGCTGCAGCGGGGCGAGCGGAGAGGCACGCCGGGGCGCCGGCACCCAAAAACCTGCTGCCATCCCGGCTGCCCCGGCCTCGGCTGGGGGAACAGAAGTGCTACAAGTCGGAGGTGCCGCCAGCGTGCCGTCCCTCACGAGCCTGAGCTCTGCTCGTGAAAGCCTGCTTCCCCTTTCGCTAAGTACAGAGTGCACTAAAACACGCTGCTCTGTTCTGGCAGGGGAGGGCTGCCGACCAGCTGGGCACAGCCGAGACACAGACAGAAATGGAAATATTTACAGAGTTACAGAAATTATTGTGGGGGAAAATATTACCAAAAAAAATACAGAAAATACTACAGGGATCGCGGCTGGGGGTGCTGGTGGCAGGGGACACACGGGTGTCTGCCCCCTGCCAGGACACCCACCTACCCCCGTTAGCAATGAACCCACAACAGCCCGCTGCGTTCGGCTACAGGTTAACTACGGAATTCCACTACCTTCAGTAACTGCAGCTTGGTCTCCAGCTCCATCTTCCGCAGAAACATGGCCCCGTTGACAGTCTCTAACCTGTGAAGAACAGGCGATGTTGGCCCCGAAGCGGAGAGCAGCACCGAGCAGGGCCGCCGGACCCCGCACCGCACCGTGCCGCACCGCAG
>VZTQ01011642.1:0-21179 GCA_013400755.1 Pelecanoides urinatrix
GAAAATGTGTGCTGATATGTAATGTTGATTGTATAAATCAATTCATGATGAAAAAGCTGCAAAGATCCTTAGGAAAAGGGTTGTTTTATGCTGAAAAGCCAACAATATGTCTATAGTGTTTGCATATAGGAAGGGAAGAAAAAGTACTGAGCCTAATACTGAAAGCCTAGTATTTGGGCTGAATAAAACAAGAAAAGATGACAAAAGATTGTGTGACAGATTTAAAGAACTTAAACTAGCATGCCCACAAAAGGGAATGGAGACAAATGTATGCGTCTGGACATATTTGCTCCCTGTTCATATTTATGTCTATCACTTTTTAGGAATTTACAATGCTTTCTTACCACAGATGATTGGGGCAACTACTGAAAATGATATTCCAACTCCTTCTCTTGTTCAGGCTCTAGTGCTGGTGCTAGCTCATGATCAGCTAAATTAAAAAGCTGATGTGGCTGCAAGCTCACTGTGTTCCATATTAATTTTTCAGTTGGGTCATCTGCACAGCTGTAGGAGCACAGATTAAAGCTTGAGGAGACTGGGTGTGGCAGATTGTGCACTCCAGTCGCGGTGCTGCATTGTAAGGGTTTTAGAGTATGTGATTTTGAGGATCCTGAGGGATTTCTGCTGCCAAAACAAGATGATCCAATTTCCTTTCACTGGCCCTTTTGTTTCTGCCTCTTTGCTATTTGACCTCAAGATGGGCTGATTTAACCCACAAATCTTGCAAAAAAAATGTTCAGAAAATTAAAAAAAGACTAGTTTTTCTCCCAGCTGGTGGGTTGAATCTGCTCGCTGTACAACCAGGTAGGTCCTGGTGCAGCCCTGACGGACGTCTCAGGATTGTCTCTCCCCACGGTAGCAAACTAGCAGATTGTCTCAGTTGTCTTGTCTTAGCCCTTTAAAGTGGTTCTCTGGCTGTGCCAAATCCAAAGCCTAAAAAGCTTTAGCTGTATAATGTAGGTTTTATTCCTTTACTACTTCTGGTGTATTTTTGCTTTTTATTAATGTGAGTTGAATATAGTAAAATGCTAGCTGTCTCCTAAAATGCTTCAAATATGTTACTACCTACACGCATTTTAACGAATGTGCTCTGGAAGAGAAGCAGTGCTATACTAGTATCAAGTCTGTTATGGTAAGTTTCTATTACAACAGAAATTTAAGCTAATATGTTTCAATCCAATATGTGATATTAGAGTTGTACAGGTTTATGATGAATGAAGAGACAATTAATTTATTTGCAGACATGATGTGCCACTCTTGCCCTGTCCTGCATCTAGGGTACGTGTCCTCTCTATGTGACTGAGTCTTTGTGGCCTTAACCAGAACTGAGCCTGAGCAAAGCCACTGTTAATCAAAAATTGTGCAAATTTGCCAAGTAACGCAAGTTAAGCACGCCCACCAGTAAAAAAATGTCATAGACAACAACTTCACATTTTTAAAGGTTAAATAGGTTGGATACTTTGCTGTAGCTGAAATTATGATTTCTTTCCTGTGAATATGTGTGCTGGTGGGAATCGGTCTGATTGAAATAAAGTACAAGTCTAAACTTTTGTTTTTCTGTCTTCAGACACTTTTCAAGAAAATAATTTTATTTAACATGATATTTTATTTTCTTTTCCTTGAGCCATTTGTTTATTACTTATTAAAAGGCAATCTATTTAAAAACTTGAAATGCACTCCATCTTCATCAGTAAAGCTTTCTCCCATAACTCTGCCAGCATCATTAAGCTCCATTAAAATCGTTCTAGTCAGAATAAGTCTTCAGAACAACTGAAAACGGATGCAGAAGAGATTTTGATTAGTGCACGATGTAGTGTGTGAATGTGTCTGTAAACCATTCTATTCTATTCTGTTTGAAAAGCATGCTTTTGGTTGTGGTTGATGTCCTCTCATAGGTTCGTGTATAGCTGTTGGGAAAATGCTTGTGCTGTTAAACAACAGCCTACGTCAGGACTGTTCCTTGAAGGATAGCAAATTATATCCACAAGCACCAGGCAAATTACCTGCTAGATTACCTTGTATCAGTGCTAATCCCTGATGATGTAGACAGTAAGAGCCCACTGATTGTACCTGGGCTGATTGCAGCTGAGTAAGAAATTGCTGCGCTACTGCGTCTGTTGACTTTTGCTTGGTCCTCCCTCCCAAACACACTCAAGCTTCTTTTACCAAGCTTTGAGGCAGCTAGAGCTAAAATTGGTGCATGAGGAGCTTCGTATGGGAAACAGGGAAAATAGAGCAGAATTTGTCCCTCGAGTGGTGGAGTAGGATATTCTCCCGGTGTCCAGCATACGTTTCCCCTCTTTTCAGTTTCAAAGGAGTACAAAATATGGAGAAACTGAGTAGGGCACTCTTATTCAGTTGTGCAGGGAAGAAATGTAAGGGAGGAATATTATAAGGACTGAAGAAGGTACAGAAATTTGCTGAGGTTCTGGAAACTTCACCCTTTCCTCTAGTTTAGTCTTACATGTGCAAAAGGGAAGGGAGAGGAGCAGATGGGTGTTTGGGGAGTGAAGGAAGGAAGAGGGGTAAAGAGTGCAGACAGACGCCAAGATACCTGCTTGCGTATGCACAAGGTTATGAAAGAAATCTCCAAAGTTCAACTCATGCTGTTGTGGTGTCAGGCCAGCCAGCTCCAAATTGTGTCCAGCTCTCTGTGAAAAGCTGCTTTGGAAAAATTTTATAAATATCTGCATCGCAGAGTTTTCTGGAAGCTCATGAGCTCAGACTTCTAGTGTCCTATACTGTTTTCATGCCACACATGTTCTGCTGAAGTACTATCTGATGGGATTTAGAAGCAGCTGGAATCCGTCACATGCTGCATCTCTCCCCACATTGTGGTTTGCAGCAACTGGAGCGGTTTAATGCAAGGTTAATACCAGTTTAGTCTTTATGTAAGTTTCATTATGTTGAAAAACCAGTCATTTTTCTATCAGAAATCAGATTTTTGATTTTTTTTTTTTTGTTTTTCTTCTTCACCTCTTCCTGTTTTGTGTGGTAGCTCTGCTGGCAGAATGGGTTCCCATCACCGCCACCAACCATCAGAATGACAGAACGAAGTTAATCAGTGCTCAGTATGCTTCAGTGCAAGACAGCAAAACACCACAGACAGGAATCTGTGAAACCAAAGTTGAACAGGCTGTTGTATGTTACTGTGGATACTGGCAAACAGGATATGCAATTTTTTGAGCTAAGACCATCTAGTTTATAATTTTTTTTTTTAATAAAGTTATTTTTATTGGATGTCTTTTCCAGCAGTTGTTCTTGGTCTGAAACTGCTTGTCTGCCAACTTAGTTCTCCCTTTTGTGAGCTGTGAACACTTAATGTTTTATTCCTTTCATTCTCTTACCAGGTGCAGGCTGTTTTCCTGAATAACTTTTTTCGTTTTTAAAATCCAAAAGGATATGCTTTAAGACTTAAAAATTTATAGTGCTGGGGAGCTTACCTGTATAAGCATTTGAAGTTGTGCAGTGGTAACCGCTTATAGGTTCACTAATGTGAAATAATTAGAGAAACTGATTCTAATCTAAACACCAGTGGTGCTGCTGCTTATTGTGCTGTGCTTCCAGCCATCTCATGAGTCTCATACATGCATGCCAACGTGTGGGAAGAATTGTTGCATGTTCTTTTGTTTTGCTCAAATAGGCTAAACATCATCTGGGGAAAACAACCATGTTGTCAGGCTCTGACAAAGAGTAAGATGGCATCAGAAGAGTATTTTATTTTTCAGATGTAGCTGCTGGATATTCCTATTAAGCCTCATTAGACTATTTCATCTACAGGAGTTTGCCCAGTTAGTTTGGTGTGGTGCATGCCTGCCTACCTTCTCAGTGTGCATACAGCTGCCTTTTTTTTTTTTTTTTTTTTTTAATAAGGATAATTTTACTTTTAAAGTATCCTTAACGGCTTTACACATTTTAAAGCTTTTTAGCAGAACAATTGAAGTTTTTAATACCTGTGTCCCAAGAACAACCCTGTCTGTTGTTCTGCTTCCTTGAATAGCTTCCTTTCATTTCAAGGGTTAGTTCATAGTAAGCAGTTGTCACCTATTTGAGCTTGTTCCTAAGCAGTTGTAAAATATATCCAAACCCTCTTTCCCCTATATGTATTTTGCATAGCTTAGCTGTTCCCACTGGCTCAAGGATGACCAGTGACTCCTCCAGCAAACTAATGAAAGCATATAGAATAAAAATAACGAAGAATTGCTGATTAACCAGAACACCAATAAAGACTAAAGATGTCTGTGTAATGGTGAACACTTAATATTTTGGTAGGTCAGACGAGTGCCGGGTTCCAGTGGTCACCTCCATAAAACAGAAGATGGGGACTGGGAATGGAGTGATGATGAAATGGATGAGAAGAGCGAGGAAGGCAAAGCTGCTGTTTCTCAGGAAAAGGTAACTTTTGTTTGTGCCAAGACGTTTACACTCTGCAGGATATTCTGTCTTAATGTTAATTGTCAGTATTTCTGGATCTTTAATGCATAAAGCTGCATAGCTCATATCTCACTGCATTTGTTTTCCAGTCACGAAGAGTGAAAGTGGAGGAAAACACAGAGGTAAAAATGTTTTTATAAATTTTTTTTTTCTTCCAAATGTTTGGGCGAAGGGTTTTCTTTTTCATTTCTGCTGTTAAAAATGTGAATTGAGGTGGGAGTGTTTTTCTGCAGCCTTGTATGGCAAGTACTTGTGAGGATAGAGCTGTATGCAGTTGGGCCTGTAACAATTTGAGCGCACACTGGGTAAAACAGGAAATTTAAAGTCATGTTATGTTCGTGCCCAGGAGAATTGGTTAAGATAGGTAATTTGGCTGTTTTTAATGAATCTTCATAACTGGATCACACTAATTGCTGTCTTTTTGTCAGAGTTATGGTGGCTGTTTCGGAGTAGCCAGAAGATCTCAAAATAATTTTTCATTCTTAGGATTTGTATCAGGACATGTAGCTCGTAATTAAAATGCTTCATCCCGTATACAGTAAAATAGTTCAGTACTGTGGCATAGTAGATTAATTCAAAGGAATAAAATACCATGTTGAGTTTCATGGCCCTGTGCTGAGAGTGTGGGAAGCATCACTGCTATAAGTAATTACTTAATAGGATTACTGGCTTACAGCCAAAGTGTTCTTGGGGAGTGACGCTTGTGATTTCATCTGCAATTTTAGATTCTCTGATCTTCGTTGGTGTCATAGAAATCTTCTAAAAGTCTAACAGCTTCCTGCCAGGTTTGGTCCTGTTAGCTCCTGTGATGACCCCAGTCTTTCTGTTGCAGAGCTAGTTTACTTAACGCTTCAGCAGCTGAGATGTCTTATGTAAGCTGAGTACGAAAAAAAAAAAAGGACTTTCACCAGACAGTCTTTTTATGTCTTAGAAATTGAGAGTTCTGCAGTTTGTGACTCAGTTTATACAGGTAATTCTTTTATTTATGAGTTGTTGTCGTGGTTTAACCCCAGCTGGCAACTAAGCACCACACAGCCACTCACCCACTCCCCCATGGTAGGATAGGGGAGAGAATTGGAAGGGTAAAAGTAAGAAAACTCATGGGTTGAGATAAAGACAGTTTAATAGACAAAGCAAAAGCTGTGTGTGCAAGCAAAGCAAACCAAGGAATTCATTCACTACTTCCCATCGGCAGGCAAGTGTTCAGCCATCTCCAGAAGAGCAGGGCTCCGTCACGCGTAATGGTTACTTGGGAAGACAAATGCCATCACTCTGAACGTTCCCCCCTTCCTTTTTCTTCCCCCAGCTTTACATGCTGAGCATGATGACATATGGTATGGAATATCCCTTTGTCCAGTTGGGGTCAGCTGTCCCAGCTGTGTCCCCTCCCAGCTTCTCGTGCACCCCCAGCCTGCTCGCTGGTGGGATGGGGTGAGAAGCAGAAAAGGCCTTGACTCTGTGTAAGCACTGCTCAGCAGTAATGAAAACATCCCTGTGTTATCAACACTGTTTTCAGCACAAATCCAAAACATAGCCCCATACTAGCTGCTGTGGAGAAAACTAACTCCACCCCAGCCAAAACCAGCGCAGTTGTTTAGTTTATGAAGGAGAAAAAAGCCTCTGCTTGAAGTCTTCTATTGATTTTTATTTTCCTAAATGCTCCAGAAGATGACTTGGAACTGAGACTAGTGCAGCTTGTCACTGTTGGTGTGCGCCTGTTGGTCTTTGGACTGCACGTTCCTATACACTGAAATAACAGGTCTGTTGAAGATGCAGAAATAATAGTAGTAGTTTTTATGAATGGAAGGAACTTAATTGAAGTAGAAAAAAATTTACTCCCTTTTATTGGTTAAATAATTTTCCAAATATTCATTAACTTTTGTTTAAAATGCACAGACAATGAAATATAGATCTTTTGTAACAGGTTTTTTTTTAAAGTAGCTTTAATTTGGAAAATTGTTGGAAAACAATCAAATGAGATTTGTGATGCAAGTCGTTATTTTGGGAGGACTTGACTGTAACCTTTGACAGGCTTCTGTGAGTGGTGACAATATGCCAAGTTGGATATGAAATCATAGTAGGGTAGAGGACCCTGAGCTTCTCTGTATGTAGGATAGACTTTTGCTTGAGACTTCATATAAATGTTAGTTGAGGACTGGGGAGGGTATCACAGTGTGAGGGAGGAGTGATAGTGTGAAAGATACCCGTATTCCTGATTTTTCTCTGTGAAAGACATTTTCCGAGCTGTGATGCCCACTTTGATATGCTACTAGTTCGTTGCAGATGGGTAGATGCAAGACTTCCTTAACAACCAAAACTGTTACACAAAAACGATGTGAGTAGTAGCTTGGTTTTCTCACTGTGTGCGTGTTATTTAATAGATTATTGGAGCTTTGATGCAAGGTGGATTAAAAGCTCTTACACTCAGTGCTTTAATGCAGGCCTTATCATTTGTATCTCTGTAACTGAAATACAGCAGTTTTACTGGTATCAGCTATATTTTAGACTGTGTTACTGAAAGTGTTTAAAAGGTTTTTGAGAGTTAGAGGATGTGTAAAATACTCTGTGCTAACTTCAAACTGGTAGCATGGCAAGTGTTTCGGGATTTTTTTTTTTCCTTTGGCATCTTTTATCAGAGTTTGCTTTTTTTTCTTTAATAGTCTCAGCCTGCTGTTAATGACGAATATAGTGAAGTTCCATGTGCAGTGAATCTTGTCTTAAGATTAAGGTAAGAGATTCTTCTATTTATTTTAGCATTCCTTCTTAGTTAGCTGTATTATTCTTGATCTCCCTCATTACTTTCATAATCTTAACATAAAATAAGTGTTAACCTCTTTAATCTCCCAATATGACCAGTATGAATAGTGTTTCTGTGACTAATTGCTGTCTTTTAATTACTTACTGAAATAGTGTAAAATGAAAAGCAGAGTATGAATGTGGCTTCAGGCTAAGTGTATCCTTCATTAAGTATTTTCTTTCTTTTTTTCCTTGCAATGCAGGATCACAGTAAGAGATTTTTAATGAGTTTCTTTCACACTTCAGCAGTCAGCCTCTGACAGAAATAAACCATAGCTGTATTACAAGTTGCCTACTCAAAACGTTTTTCACTGGCAAGTTTGATCAGCCACTGTGAAGAAGTGACAGATATTTTAGAAAAATGGATACAAATATGTTGTCTGACTTCAATTCATACATAGTTAAAATGAGTCAGATTACCTTTAATTAAAATCAGTTTATAACTTAAGATTTGAATTGTTTAATTATGCGGTCTAGTTCTTGGATAAAGTATTTTTTCATAAGAAGCTTTGATAACTTTCTATGTCTTTACAGCCATTTTCCTTAAATTGCTAACTTAATTAAAAAACGTACTGCCCCTCACTTTAAAACTTGTTTACATCCAGTTTGTATTGACGGGATATCTATGAGAGGTTGTAAACTCTTAATTATTGCTATGGGGAAAAGTTAAATGTTATGGGTTTTTTAAGCTAACAAAAAGATAAAATCAAATAGAGAAATATTTACAAAGTTACAACCACTATATTAGAAACAAATAGCAGATTTATGCATAACAAGTAGCTTTAAAACAGTAACATCAAAAACTGTTAGTAATCAGAAAAAAGAAATCTACACAGAATGAGTGCCAAGTTCCAAAATCTATTATCTTCCCTTTTATTTGACTACTTTTCTAGTGACAGCTGCAAAAAATTGTGTGGCTGCCAAAGGTTGTTTGCTGAAGGGAGCAGTAATATATTTTATTGTGGGGAGAGAAAAGACTTAGAGATTGTTTGGAATCAGTTTAGTTGTCCAATTTACATAACTGCCCAGTTATGCTATCAATACTATTTTTCATCTCTCTGCTGACAGACAGGTAGATGAAACCATTTACAAAACAGACCAATTTATACTGTTATGTGGATGTACTAGTGAGGTGCTTTGGGTGTTTTTAAATTATGATGAAACCTCTAGAGTGATTAGCTTCTACCCAGTTACTTGCAGTGTTGGTATATCCACAGGGCAAACAGTTTTGCAAGTACAGTGAAATGTCAGGGATTACGCTTTCAGTTTTCTGCAGCTCTTAAGCCAGAAGTGAAGGAAGATTGATCCTAGGAGACTTGAATTTCCAAACTCTTATTTGCATGATGAACTTTTGTTCTTGTTAAGGATCCTCTTAATTCATGGGTGAAAAATTCCCTTCCCTTACTCTCCCTAAAAGTGACTCTGTAGTAACTAGATTAATGTGTTACAATTATGAAGGTTTAGATAGTTATTGGTAGAGAGGGAAGAAACAAGAATTTCAATTTTAGGAACCAGAAGGTTTTCTTTAAACAAAACAAAACAGCAAATATGCTCTGGGGCCTGGGAACACTGTTAACAGTGTCTTGGAAAAAACAAAAATCTGATGCATAATTTTGCAGAATGAATTTTGTTAATTTAAGCTGACCTGCTTTTGAGTGAAGAATGCTCTGTGGTGCAAACTCCTGGCCCCATGTGAGCTCTGGCTGTGTCCTGCCTCAGTGGTAGGAGGTGGGCTGAGTTATGCGTCTGAGCACTGTGTGTCTGGGTTTCCTTCTGGAAATCTGAGTATGTGAGTAGAGTCATAGCTAGCATATAATCAATGTGTGTGTGTGTGGATGCTTGAGAGGAATATAGGAGGGCGGGGTATACCAAGCAGCACTCTTTTCCTTTAGTTGGGACGTTGCAAAGTGCATATCTGAGAACAAGGGCTACAAGCTCCGTCTATCTCTGCTCAGTGGTGTAGATTCAGAGTTTGTACTTAAGCATTTCTTTATATTTGCTACTTTAAAGGCAAAAGTTATTCTGTTTATGGAACATTCGCAGAAATTCAGGGCAGCCACTGGCTGGCTGCTATATATGTTTAGCAAGGTACCTCTGATGGCATTTGAATAGTTGTGCTTCCTCTTCACTGTTGGCCCAGGAGGGGAACAGCTGAGGCTGCTGTGAGCATGGCAGGGCTGTGCAGGCTGCTGAATACTTGTCAAGAATTATATTCGAATGTTTTGTGCTTCACTAAATTAACAGAAACCTTATTTGGGAAAAGGAGCTAATGATTATTTGTTAACTTTTAACAAAATGGTTATGTTTCTTCTATTACCGCATTACCTGTGTGGAGTTATCTCAGTGCATTTGCCTGTCAGTGTCAGGTATCTGTCAGTATATTCTATTATAGAATCATTAAGGCTGGAAAAGACCTCTAAGGTCATCGAGGCCAACCGTCAACCCAACACCCCCATGCCCACTAAACCATGTCCCTAAGCACCTCATCTACATGTCTGTTAAATACCTCCAGGGATGGTGACTCCACCACTTCCCTGGGCAGCCTGTTCCAAGGCCTGACCACTCTTTCAGTAAAGAAGTTTTTCCTAATGTCCAATCTAAACCTCCCTTGGCACAACTTGAGGCCATTTCGTCTTGTCCTATCGCTTGTTACTTGGGAGAAGAGACCAACCCCCACCCTCGCTACAACCTCCTTTCAGGTAGTTGTAGAGCGCGATGAGGTCTCCCCTCAGCCTCCTCTTCTCCAGACTAAACAGTCCCAGTTCCCTCAGCTGCTCCGCATAAGACTTGTGCTCCAGACCCTTCACCATCTTCGTTGCCCTTCTTTGGACACGCTCCAGCACCTCAATGTCCTTCTTGCAGTGAGGGGCCCAAAACTGAACACAGNCAGATGTCTGGTAAGTTGAAGTCCCCCATGAGAACAAGGGCTAGGGACTGTGAGACTTCTGCCAGCTGCTTGTAGAATGCTTCATCTGCCTCTTCATCTTGGTTAGGTGGTCTATAACAGACTCCCAGCAGGATATCTGCCTTGTTGGCCTTCCCCCTCATCCTTACCCACAAGCACTCGACCTTATCATCACTATCATTGGGCTCTAGACAATCGAAAAAATCCTTAACATACAGAGCCACCCCACCGCCTCTCCTCACCTGTCCCTTCTGAAGAGCTTATAGCCATCCATTGCGGCAGTCCAGTCATGAGAGTCATCCCACTGTGTTTCTGGGATGGTGACTAAGTCATAGCTATCCTGCTGCACAATGGCTTCCAGCTCCTGTTTGCCGCCCATGCTGTGGCAAAAAAAAGCTTTTCATCTTTGACCTTACTGTAGGCACATTAATAGTGGCCCTGGCCTGGCAGTGTAGGTTTGACACTGGCATTCCAGTGAAGTATTGACAAGCTTGTACCACACCAGGTAATGTAAGTGACAAGCTACAGAGATGCTGTTTCAGGAAGACAGCAGTGTTCAGAATATTAAAGTGTTAGTGCTTGAACTATTGCTGTAATCTGTTTTGTACTAATTCAGCTGTTTTTTCTGTTTTTTTAGTGGAAGGGCAGTTGTATGTGATTCCTTCATAAAAGTCTGAAAAATAAATTTCCTGAATCATAGGATGTAAACCTGGAGGCCCTCGGTCACTTACAGTCAGTTGTGGGTTACAGAGGAAGCCACCCTCTGCATTCCAGCCGCAGGCAGCTGTCCTTCTGCTGGGATTGTTGCGGGGTGAATGAGCTTACATTTAGGGCAGCTGTATATGGAGAAAGATGCTCTGACTCCTAACTGCTCTCTTTTGTTGCCATTAACTTACTGAGTAAACATTTTTTGAGCATCTGAAAGTAAAAATGCTGCTAGTTTTGGCATTTGTGGTGAATAAAAGTGGTGTAGATTACTTGCTTTGTGTCACACTTGCTGTATGAATCCGCAGCATTCCCTTGGGATTGTAAGGTAGTAAACAGCTACTATCCTCACAGGGATTTCTGCATTTATCTACCTCCACTGCAGATTTTAAACTATTCTGTTGATGTCTTTTGGTGAATTGATCATTAAGTCATATAGCTCATGGAGACTTGAGCACATCAGGGGATTTTTATGGGATTTGTTAAAATGAAGCATAACTTGTGAACCATATTGTTATAGAGCAAGTTAACTACAGTATGAGGATAGAAACAATTTCCTGTTACACTTCATCTACTACTATTATATAGCTTTTAAATTATGGCTTGATATTCAGATAAACATTGTGAACATTAGATGCCAGACTTGAAGACTCAAAGCTCAGTATATCATCCAAAATGTTGGAAGGTTTTTCTTTTAAAATAATTCACTTGAGGCAATCAAATTATATAAACTGCAGTAGCTTGATGAGTGCAGAACACACTAGTTTTAGATGCTGAGAATTACTGTTTAAGGAAAAAAAAAAGTTCAGTACTGATATCAGTGAAAATGTAAATACCGGCAAAACACAAGAGGAATGAATTGACTGATGGGGAGGATGAGAGGGGAAGGGAAGTAAACACGTCAAGAGAAGGCTCAGGAAGGCCTCATCTCTTCACTGCTTTCCTTTTGCTTCTCCAGAGAGGGGCCGTAGGGTAATGGGACAGCAAAAGTGAGCATCTCAGATGGGAAAGAGCCCCTCCTGTGTGATGGAGGCTGGCTGGGCTGGGACCTGAGGGGAGAAGGCATTTCCCCAGTGTCCTGAGGCAAGAAGGGATGGTGGAAAGAAAACCCTGATGGCGCTTGCAGTACTGATGATTCTTTGGCTGGGGAACTACCTTGGTTGCAGAGAGTTTGTCATGGAAGTTGATGCAAACATTTAGAGCCTGATGGGCAGAAACAACTTAATATGAGGCTTGGGAGTGTGGGCCAAAAGGTTTGAAGAATAGTGCCTGGAGATTTGAGACAGGGCAAAGCCTGGGGAGATGAGCAACCTTCAAAAGGAGCGAGGGGCAGGGTGGGGAAGTAAGTGCTCCTCTGGATTGTTTTTTTTCCTCTTTTACAGTGAGGCTATGCTACACCAAAACCCATCAAATTTTAGATGATAGTTTTGCATTTTTTTCCTAGTAGTATATTCCAAAAAAGGTTGTTAGTACCCATAAAAATTAAAAATTACCTTCCCAAAGGAGGAATTCTGGCAGAAGAATCAATGCATTTCAGTAATTCTTTTACTGGATGGTCAGGTTCTGTTATTTTTCCCAAGCAGAGCAGGGTTGGACTCATTCAGTGACTGAGTAGGGAATGCCAAATTAACACCAGCCTCTGTTTAGTGCAATTGCCTTGTGGATGAGAAGCACAACTCACATTCTGAAATAATCTTTAAAGAATCCCATGACACTCTTTATACAAGTGCTGGTATTTAACTCTGTTAGTCTGGATGGTTTCCAACTTGAGTATCTGATTTTTCTGTCCTTAACTTGTATTTGATGCCATTTTGCTTTAGTAGTTTTCTCAGTAGGACTAACTTGTAAAAATATTCTCTACTGTCAGAGTTGCTTCTTCAGTTGGAGATGAAAATTTCCAATTTATTTTCTATCTTTTGCGCTGTTGTGTCTTGGAGTATGTTGGCCCAGAAGTGAAATTAGCAGCAATGTGTTTTAGGTAATTCCATGCAAAGCTTTTGAAAGGCTCTAGTATTAAATACTTAATACAGACCGTTAGTATTTTAAAGCTCAAGTTTAATTAAGAGACTGTGCTTGAATTTTGCAATGAACTGAAAATACTGGTTCTCAGTTGTTGCTTGAGCTGTTGCCATGGCATGTAACTACGACCCAGACTGTCTGAGCGATTGTTACATTGAAATGCTGATGTTTCTATATCCTCACCCTCACAGAGGAAGAAGAATTTGAGAGTGGGGAGGAATGAAATCTTTAATCCAGATTTTCTCCTGTGAGGCTGTGTGTACCGTGTGTCTTGGCAGCGGACCCTGGCAGGAACCCTGCAAAGAGATGTTCAAGGCAATTGTCTGTGATTTAGTCCTTTGACAGGACTGTTCATACCACCAGGGAAAGGGCGTGGGGAGGAATTATCACCCTTGATTTGAAATTTCCAGTCTAGCCACCAAGCTGTTACAGTTACAGATTTAGGAAGGTCAGAGCGTTTGACTAGTTAAATTAATAACAGAGACATTTCATGTTAAATTAGGAGACTTGTTAATGGTTAATAGTTAAGAATTGCAAATTATCTGAAGCAATCTAAGATGGTTAAATTAGCTCCTATGGCAGGAAGATAATTTACTGACGGTAATTTGGAATGTCCCAGGACCTAATTTAGTACAGTTCCTGCGCACTAGATGAATTAAGCCTGTGGAAAACCAGAAGGGGCGAATGGAAAATTTTTAGTTGATGCACTGGCAAATGGGATACTTCTGTTACATTATTGTGTATCTTATTTAAAATAGTGTGTAGAGAAAATGCTAAGGCAGAATTGTATGTAATGGCACTCTGATCGTGTTATTTACAGATAAACATTTGTGCATGTCTGTATTTCTTACAAAAACATTTCTTCAGCTAATATAGCTGGTTTATCACACTTTGAAACTGTGTGTCATGTGATCCTTTCTGAGGAATAAGTCTTCTGGGGAGCTGGACTGACAGATACAATTCAGAATGGCAAGTCCAAGGAGCAGCTAGTAGCAGGCAGTTACCTATGCCGCGCTACAGCAGGAGAGTTGTTAGGACTCAAGTGAAATGTGATTTCCTCTGCGTGCCAGAACATAGACGATGAGGTATCACTCACTAGTCTGAGCTGAAGCTCAAGTACTAATCTTTCTGCTTTCATGTAGGCCTGTTTTTTTGATCTTTCTTACAAAATTAATTACATGTAGAGTTACAGAAAAAGCATACTTGGCTGGAGGTAACTAGTAGAGCTACTCTCATGTTGTTAATATTTAAGTTTGAGGCTTAGATTTTTAGGAGAAAAAACCCGCCTATAAACAAGCAAACCCCAAAATCTGTTCTGGCTAGAGGCGGAATGAGCTTGATAGTTGGCTTAGTACCATAACCCAGAGTTCTCGATTCTCTTTCTTTTTTTTTTTTTTCTGCTAGTTTTCTTGGTATCTTAAACTTCTCTTTTTCCAGTCTCCTATCATTCCAATCTCTTTTGTAAGAAGTAGGGCTGATGTGTATCCTTCACCAAGGGCAGGTATTTCTCATCATTTTTGCTGTTTAGAATGACTTCTGCTTCCAATGTATTTAATGACAAAATCCACAAACTCAGCTGTGTGGTAGATTTACAACTGGAAAGTAACAGAACTTCTCTATAGGCTGAATTGATCCAGTAACAAACATCATAAACAAAACCATTTGTAGAATTCTTGAAATAAATGTACTTGTGATTACAGTAGTGAGCACTGTCCTATATTTTAATTTGCCATCACCTCTAAGGCTTTGCCCTGGGAATCAGGGAGGTATGAGGACATAGTTACTGAACTGAATTTTATTTTCACAGCATGGAGACTTGATTTAAATAACCTGTTTAATCATGATTAAATCATGACTGAAATCAGTAAGGAGGAACCCTTGATTAAACTATTGATTCTAATTCTGTTTTCTGTTTGTACCTCTATTATTTCCTTCAAAACTTGCTCTTTAAAAATGGTAAATTATGCGTTTCTTATTCACTACTTAAGGATGTTTCTATGCCTTGCTGTATTTTTATTGAAAATAAATCAAACATTTAAAAATTTATTTTAATTATGACCTAAATAATCCTGGATTATTTGCAATTACTATACCATCACTTATTTACTAGAGAACTGGTATATTTGTTTATCAAAACAACTTTTGTATGTAAAATTGATAATTATTGAGCCAGGGAATCAATATATTGTTTCTGCTTGTTAAATTTAGGTTGTCAAGAAGATTTGCATGTCTAAACATTTAGATGGCAAAGAATTAGGCATTTAACCTGCATAGCTGTAGTTGTAAATTATGCAGGCATTTGGAAGTGTTGCTGATACTGAAATTTTAAAATCGCTAGAGCTTTTTCATTCCATTTTGACTTTTTATTGTATTATTTACAAAAGAAAGAAAAAAAAGGGGGAAAAAAAACCAACAAAGAAACCAAAACACCACCCCCAACCTCCTTTATGTTAAAGGAAATAGTTTAAAGCTTGAATTGACCTCAGTGTTAAAAGTAATTTTATTTGTATTATTAATGGCATGTATGTTAATGGTCAACTGTAATATGGCTTACCTTTTGATAATTCAAAATTTAATTCTAATTAGATATTTTTCTAATAGTTTTAAAGATATTGCATTTACCTTGAGAGGCCACAGTGTTTAATCCATCTGGATGTGGTGACATAGTACACTTGGCGGGGTCGGGGTTGAAACATTTAAAATAATTTTGTCTGGTTTGGCTGTTTGTTCCCACTTAGTGTTGTGGTTCTCTATCTTTCCACTTTGCACTGGTAGGGGTGTTTCTGGGACTCTGTTGGGTCACTATAAAACAGGCAGGTTTTGGTTGGTTGATTTGTGACTTCTGATATTTTTGAGGGGAAAGCAAAATTTAAACTGAACTCATTTCATTGATCCTATTTTGCTCCACAAAGCAATTGTCATTGCTGCTGTAGTGGGGCCAGGGAATAGCCACAAGAGGTGCAGTGGGACAAGAACTTAACAAATGAGCAGGCTTTGCTGGTGAAGCCTATTTATTGTAAAGCTACTTTCTCAAAAGTTTGGTCCATGGCAGGAAAACTAGATGAAACCTTTGAAGATTTTAAAACAAAGCTTGGACTTTTTGCCATGCTTCCCACTCTTCTTGATAAGCTAGTCGGGATCCATGAATTTTAGACAGATGTTATGCAGATTGTCGTAATTTCATGGTGGCTCAGATGTCTTTCTGGTTTACCTACAAGTCTGCTTTGGTTGTGACAGTAATGTACTGATAGAACATCAGGAGTGGAAAAACTCTGGGCCAATGGCATTGAAAGGATACACACATCCAGGGAGTTTTTGATTCAACATATTTAAAACATTTTTGCTTTGGATAAGGCAAAAGATTTCTCTGAGCCTTTTCTCAAAGCCTGTTTTGTGCACTTGGGGACTTACACGTCTGTATTAAAAAAATACATATTCCTGTAGAACTCGTTGCAGGTCTTTTGTCTTGATTTTACAAATGAAATCACTTTTCTATAGCTCAATTCTGAAGTACCCCTAGCCTCCTGGCAATGATCTGCCTTTCACACTTTCTGATTTAAAGAACTGAAATTTTGCTTAAAGCGTTTTGGCCATTTTACAACACTGTACTTGGAGAATTTGTCACTGGACTAACAGATTGTAATCTCTCTTCTTGTGCACCAGGCATGTAGAAGCATACAAAGTAAGCCTTCGCATGTTTAATCTGTTAGTTGCTCTGGTATCTCTTATCGGTTGGGCAGGTGGAGTATCACTTCAGTCACGCAGCTAATACAGGTTTGACTTTCTTAAACTGTGCACTGATCAATAATGTTTGGTATCAAGAAATACAGAGATCTTTCAGAGATATACTGGGAGGGGGTAGGTTAAACTATTGGCAAATCCAAGAAAGGCAACTAAAGACACAGTGTGCTGCAATGTTTAACAGTGATCAAATTATGTGCATGACAATTGTCCTCTCTGTTATTGAAATGCTCCCACTGAATACTTCAGGGTGATTGTTTTTTAACATTATTGATGTCATCTTGTCATGGTTTAAACTGGCAGGCAGCCAAATACCACGCAGCGGCTCGCTCGCTCCCCCTCGCCCCCCCAGTGGGACAGGGAGAGAATCGGAAGGGTAAGAGTGAGGAAAAACTCATGGGTTGAGATAAAGACAGTTTAATAGAACAGAAAAGGGAAAATAATAATAATAATGATAGAATATACAAAATGAGTGATGCACAGTGCAATTGCTCACCACCCGCACTGACCAATAACCAAGTAGCGATCGCTACTTCCTGGATCACGCCTACCATTCATATACTGAGCATGATGTCACATGGTATGGAATACCCCGTTGGCCAGCTGGGCTGGCTGTCCTGATTATGTTCCGTCCCATCTTGTGTACGCAGCTCAGTCAGCAGGCATGGGAGCTGTCCTTGGACTAGGAGGGTACTTAGCAACAACTGAAAACATCAGTGTGTTATCAACATTCTTCTCATACTAAATCCAAAACACAGCAGTAGGAAGAAATTTAACCCTATCCCAGCCAAAACCAGGATACATCTGTACTTAACTCCAGTTCTTTCTAGGAACAAGTCAGTTCTAGATCACTTCTGGATTTGGCCAAGCATTGAGATTTTACTACATTAATAAATTCTCAGTATAACTGCATACTGCCGTTCATTGTATTTCAAGTGCTTGTTAAAAATATTGATGCTTTTCAGAAGTTAAATCTTTACCACTGCTTTTTAAAAAACTTTTGTGCTAATTCAGGAATAATTTTAGGGAAAAAACTTATTGCCCTCAGCAACAAAACTGATAGCTTTCTGTCTAAGTTGTTTCCACCTACTGATACATGAGAGCAGGTAGGAAGTGTGAGCCTCAAAGATGATGATGCAAGTGAATACTGCTTTTCACTGCCTATGCAGAGAAATGGGTCACCAAGAACTGAGGCAAAAAAAAATATTGTTTGTTCCAGAGTTTGCTTTTCGACTTAGCTGGGAATGAATACAACAAGGAAAAAAATTGAAGGGCTTATAACTTTCTTTTGATTTAGCTTCTTGCATCAGCAGCTGCAGAGAGAAAAGACTCTATTTAAAAGCATGTTTAGGTATAGATATATCTAAAATATCTCTAGTTCTAATACTTCTATGTCAAGGAATGAAGACTTGGGACTGTAAACCAGCGGGTGGAGAGGAAGGACTTAATGTTTATATATCGCTTCTAAAATGATAAACACGGTTTTGCATACTTGCCTGGTGGTACTTGTGTGTATCAGCTAGTCTTCTTGTGTTTCTTCTATCGCGCAAACTATGTATTTTCTTAGTTTCACTATCATATCCCATTCATTTTTACTAGATTGAAAGCACTCTAATTTCTTTGAAGTCTTAAGCAACTTGGGACTGGTCAGCTATGCGTAGAGCTGTTGTAAAGTCCTTTCCTGCTGGAGGAGCTGTCAGCTACCTGGAGCTGTGGACACTGTTCTTAGCTGATCTAATTGTGACCATAACAATTCACTTGGTGGCTGCTTTTTGTAATGTACCCTTGCCTTTTCTGTATGGTAGATGGCATACAGATGGTAAATCTTTAACAGGTAACTGCTGTCTCATTCCAACAGCTTAATAGCCACATGGCAGTGTTTCATTGTGACATTGGCTGTTTTTCAGTCTTGAAAGCATCATTTGGCTGCGTTTTGCCATTAGTATTGCTGCTGCCTCTTGAAGTATAGTGATTAACAAGTGTGTTGCATCATTTCAGGGATCTGCTCTTTACCTAAGAACATGTCAAGATTAAATGGTAGTGGCAGTGTTTTGTATATTTAACTTTTGAGTCCTATAACTTGATCTTGAAGCATCATGTGCTAAACATGTTCTGTCCTTCCAGTAATGTGTATGGGGGGGCGGGTAAGTTGTAAACCCGTGGAGTTTTTTCAGAACCACTGAAGTGAATGGTAAAGTTTTAATGGACGCCAAAGAACTGTATGTTTCAGGACTATGTTTTACTAATACAGAGATATTTTAGTCCCATAATACTTGGCAATCTGGAAGCAGGGCAGACTTCAAACATCTATTTTGTTTCTACCAAAAGTTAACAGAAATGCCCCTCCATTTAATCTAGAATTGACCTGTAGTCATTAAAAACAAGTTGAGAAGAACCATCTCTCTCCACAATGCTGAACAGACATGATCTACTCTTGATAGTATGGTAATGTGTAATGGAGGAGCCTGGATATTGATTAGTAAATGACAGCTGAGTATGGAAGTGTTAGAGAGAAAGGGATTTACATAAACATGTGGTGAATCCTCAGGAGGCTAATGCTTCTTTACAGTAAGTGCTCTCTTCTGTTGTGTTTGTGTGATCCCACAGGAGCTTTGAAGTTCTGATTCACAAAATTACTTTAATAAACAGACTTCCTCTGCTTTGGTTCTGCTGCATGCAAGGTACCGTGACTTCAGGAAAAAGAAAAGGCGGGGGGGGCGGGAAATAGGGAAGAAGCGAGCTGTGATTTTTGTCAGGGTAGGAGAGGGTTCTTGCTTTCCCTGCCCTAGCTGTATGGATAAATTCCCACAGCTGTAGCATAAGAAAATTGCAAGGCAAGGAAAGTAAAGGGACAGAAGATTTAGATACCAGGCCAAACCTCGAAACTGGGACCAATAGATACGTTCAGTTTCAAAGATTCTTCTCCCGCATCCTCTTCGCAATACAGAAAGTAAAGTGCCAGTTTGCATTTCACTGTTTTATGTATGTTAACTGTGTTCTGTAAATACAGTTGAAACAAGTTTTAATTAATCAAAACTGAGATTAGAAACAGATACTATATATCTTCAGTACAGGCTGTATAATAGACAATACTTAAAAAGACAATACTCTGTCAGTTAATCAGGATTTTCCTTGAATCAAGCTCTATAGATTGCCACAAACTACATTCTGCTGTTAAAACAAAAACAAAACAAAACAAAATTGGTACATTGTTGCCCAGAGAGAAAGTAAACTCACAGTTGTTTTTATGGAGTGGTGCTGTCTTCATGTCTTCCACTGCTACTGTGACCAGTTTTCTCCATGTGTAATATAGGGCATTGACTGAAAAATACAATACTTGTGGAATAAACTAGCGCTATAAAAGCTAGGTTACAAAGGGAACCATGTTTTAACTTGTGCATTATGCCTTAAGTACGTGACAGTGAGAAATCGGTGACAAGTTACTGTGAGAAGGAAGATGACCTTTTGAATTTGAGTAACATTTGGTGTGGCCAAATAATGTTTGTCCCTCCAGCATTTGAATAGCAAGGAAAAATGTAAGCAAAATTTCTTTAAAAAAACCTGCAAACCCTGCTCTTCTGTGTTTTTCCCTCAATTATATTTCTTGCGTTGTACACACAAAGTTCTTTCCCCAGAGATACAGAATGAAAATTGGATGAGTACAGTTCTAGGATGTACAATCTACCTATCACTCTGATTAGTCCACTCCATTTTGATGTGAACTTCTGCTTTCTCTGCAGTCTAAATGAAAAGTCCTTTAAATGCTTCTGTGGTTTTAATTACACCAGCAACTGCAGTGAGGCAGTGCAAATACCATACTGCTTGCCCTTGTTTCTTAAGCTGTGCTTGTATTTTCCATTCTAACTTAGTTTGCTTCCATGGTAGTTTCAATCAATGCAGTTCGAATTTTGGAGGGAGGAGCATCTGAGACACCTAAATTTTGTACAAGTGTGATAAGTGTGATGTTTATTTTCAGTGTGTGTTTTTTGTTAAAGCACACTGACTTAAACTTGGTCAGTCACTAGTCCCTGATGGTGGGGGAAATTCTGTTCTGGTAGGAATAGGGCTTGTAGGAGTAAGGGGAGGGGAAAGGCTGGTTTGTGAAGAGTGCCACATGGCACCATGTGTTATGGTGCCATTCATAATAGAGTTTCTACAGTTTTAGTTGAAGACTAATTTATTTCTGGTTTCAGAGAAGAATACATATTCTGCAGTTGCCTCTTCCACCAGCCAGACTTTGTTAGAGTTTGACAGAAGTAGCCATGGACAAACTTTTCTGTTTTAGGGAGCGCATACTTGATGCAGGTTTTTTTTAACATGTAGATCAGCTCTGTTGCTGAGTTATAACTAGTCATGATCCGAAAAGTGGATGGAAGAAATAAGTGCTCTTCTGACTTTCTTCAGAGAATGATTTCTTGCTTATGATTTGGTTAATTGGACCATGGCCCTCCTCGATGCTGGTCACGCCCTGAAAGTGCAGGGAGTGTCCCTTTTACCAGGTGACCTGTGCTTTACAAATAGTGCAGGTGCTCTGGCCTCTTAACTACCTGGGCAAATGTCCTGGTTCCCGCTGGGACAG
>VZTQ01011643.1:0-57446 GCA_013400755.1 Pelecanoides urinatrix
ATTAAATATTAAATATTAAATATTAGATATTTTATATTAACACTGGGAAATTGTGGATTTCTGCCATACAATCAAATTCTAGAAAGGTTTGTTTTATTGGTTGGTTGGTTGGTTGTTTTTTTACAGTGCTTTCTTCAGAGAAAAATGTTAATATGAGAGAACAGCTACATATTACATTACACAAATGCAATTTGGCTGCTGTTTTAATCTCGTACAGCAAAATTCCAATCTTCTATTTCTTGTACTTGAGTTCCAGTTCATGAACAGATTATAGGATGTAGAATTGTTAGGTAGATTCTAAAATACTAAATTTAGATAAATCTTTCTAAGGTAGTTATAAATTTTGCAGGCTAAAAAATATCCTGCTGATACGATAAACTGAATCACTGTTAAATGTACTACTTTCATGCAAACAGCTCATGAGGAAATAGACTCTTAGTATGCATATAACTATTAGTAGCTTCTTTTGTATATCCAGCCTTCCCCAGATACTGAAGGCAAAAATGTAGAAGGGACAGATTATTATCTGTAGATAACCTGGAAGTCTAAAGGCCCCACCAAATTTTAGTCCAGTTTTGATCACTGCATATGAAAAGCATGCACCATTACAACTGTACACTAATCTGGGAGAAAAATAACTTGTAGTAAGAAAATGCACAATAAGACTGGGAATGTTACTTTACTGAAAAATGTAAGCCAATAATCAGTGGGGCTAGAAGGGTCCTCATGGTCACTTTTTCCATCCTGACCACTCTGAAACAGCACAAATGTTCCTAGAGCTGCCCAAACAGATGTTTGCCTAACCAGTCTTTAACTGTGTCCATAAACAAATCTCTACGGCCTCCCAAGGTAACCTGTTCCAGTGTTTACCCATCTATATGGTTGATTTTTTTAACCTAACATTGCACTAATTCCGCTTTTTGCCAATTACATTTGTCTTTCTTTTAACAGATGTGGAGAATAACTTAACAACATACACCTTATGAAAACCTCTTCCATATTTGAAAACATTATTGTGTTCTTTTTCTCCTCCATCTTTTGCTTTCTAAATTACACAAATTCGGTTAAGTCACCTGCTGCTTCTTATATGTTCTAAAATCCTTGCTTCATTTTGTTCCTCTTATCAGACCACACTATTCTTAAACTGTGATGCCCAAAAGCACACACTGAGCTGAGCCCTACTGACAGTTCATTTCATCTGTAATTCTCTACAGCTCCCAATACCTTACAAACAGTACCACTGCTAAGCCAGAAATCCTGCATTTTTATTTATACAGCCGACTTCTTCCCAAGGGTAATCATTTGCACTTGTCATTTCAACTTGCAGATTTCAGACCATTTCTCCAAAATTAAACAAAAAAAAGGGGGGGAGGAGGAGATATTTTTACTGTCCTATAAAATACTTAGAACTCTCACCAGGGTAGCATCATTCAAACTCTCAGTATGTCCACTCTTCATTTCCTCAGCCACATTATTAATGAAAACATGTAATATCCGTGGACCCAGGCCAGGCTTTGCAGAATCACACTTTATTAAACTATCCCAAGTTGACCTCCAATAGTATAAATAACAATTCACAATGAACGTTATTTTTCAGTGGCCTGTATTTTCCCTTAACACTAAGTTAATAATACTTCTCAAGTTTGCTTATGAAAACATCCTCCTCTCGATGTGAAACGCCATGTGCAAAGTTACATGATGTTTACTACTTCCCTTTTAACCACTAACCAGCTATTCTGTTAAAGAATAGTAGTATTTGACAAAACGGATTTTGAAAATTCATGCTTGTCGTTTATCACCACCTTCTTATCCCGAAGATCTTTAGGAAATGAACGTTTAAGGATTTCCTGCAGCTTTTTCCTGGTTATCCAAGTTACAGGGACTGATCTATGAATTCTCTAGTTTTAAGGTAAGTTTTGCTTTTCTATTACTTGCAAATACTCATTCCTCACCGTTTTTTACAATCAAGGCCAATGGTTCAGCAACTCCTTTCTTAAATATTCTTTAACCTCTTTCTGGCATGTATTTCACTTTGTCTTATTAACTGCATTAAGCACTTACTCCCAGCTAACTAATTACATGAAGTCTGAAGCAGGTAGAAAAATCAGGGTATTTTTGAGTTACTGTCCCCCATTTAGAAAGGTCTTTACTTTCCTTCTTAGTTCCTCTTACTAGTAATGGATTAGTAGAAACTTCTCTTCTTGCCTTCTACTGGTTTTAACACATTCTGTGCCACAGCTTTTTTGGCTGTGTCCACAATCAATGCTTGTCTTTACACTGCATCACCATTTTATTTTCCAGTCACTAAAAAGCTCCTGATGCAGGCAAGTTGGTCTCTTTCTTTGCTTTCCACTTTTCCAGAAGTTCACTCTTGTGCTTTAAATAGCTTCTACCCTCTATCTTCTTTTGAATCCCTTGTCTTTATTGCAATCTTTTTTTAATGAATGATTTTGCTGTTTCACTTGTCATCTTTAGAATCTTGTTTCTTATTTTCTCATAGTATTTTTGACTAAATTACTTCCAATGCTCAGATTTCCACCCTCTACTTCACTATTAAAATTCACCAGTTACTTCTTTCTTTTAACAGAGCAAAGAAAGCTTTGATGCTATACAAAAACTTGTTGGAGTGTGCCTTGCTGTATTATTTTTGCAATACAATGTTTGTTATTTGGACAAAGGAGCAAACAGCCATTCTGACCTAGAAACCACATACAAAAATCTTCATCTAACCAACAGCCAGGCCTTACAGAACTGAGGGGAAGGTACGACTTTCATAGACAGATGGCGGCAATGGTTTCCCAGTAGTCCCACAGGAGCACTATGTTATAAGGTTGTCCTACGCACAGAGCTAGATCTCACAGCAATCCCGTGACACTATTTTCAAACTCCTCCTCATTTACTTCCTCCTGGCACTGAAGATTCACTCTCACCACCAGCCAGAGGGAATACCAAGGACAGGATCGTATTCCAGCTGTTTGCAAGCAATGCATGATTCCAGATTTACAGGCTGGCCTATAGAGCTATATCATAGATACACATAGACCCTCCACTACAATAATAAACTAGAAAATAAAAAAATTTAAAATTCCACCTAAATGAATGCCAGGCAAATAATCTGAATATTTGACCTTTGCCAAACATCACTTTTGCTCCAAACGTGGAAAAGCCGAACTCTTTAGCAATGTCTATGAATACAGAGAAGCCTGAATTACATCACCCAATTCACCTCTGTCCTCACCAGTGTTAAGAGTAGGACTGCCTCCTCCCCATGTTGCAAATGATACTCCTACTAACAAAATTTACCTTTCCTTTTCTTTTCTTTTCTTGTTTTTTTTAAATGTATGTTCAAGGGAATGTCATCTGCCTCCTTCTTTAACCTCATCCTTGGAAACTGCCATCATGTAGCTCATACACAACCCACATGCCATTCAGTTACAGTGTGTTTCTGGAAAACCCAGTTTCCCCAACCTGGCTAATTACATTTTTATTTTTTGTCTCAACCAAGAGCCAATTACAATCTACAGATACATGCAGAACATACAGACTAGCATAAAACACATTTCATACTGAAACAAATCAGTGAGGCACAAAAACAGATGAAAGGAGGCGGGAGGCCTCTGCTGTCTCTGAGAAGAAGAGCTGTTAATCTAAGAAGAGATGTTGGTATATCCAAGAAAGTGAAACAGGCTCATGTTTCTTCATTGAAATAAGCATTATTTTTCTATGGAAGTGAAAACCAGAAAAAAATACAGGGAGGAAAAACTCCCCTAAGCTTTCTAAGGAGGAATAAGCTGCAAGAACTAACAGGTGTTAGGAAGGAAGTTCTCTAATGAGAACCTTTCTATGGGTGCAACCTGAGGCTTAAGACATGCATTAAGAATGAATCCGTAACACACACCTTGCCAGGAAAGGATGACGAGTCAGATGGATAAGGGAGAAAGTGCGGAGGTCTTTCTGATTTCCCAAGGTGGACCGAGTTAACAGCTCACAGCCCACAAAAGGGACAGTTCTGCTCAGCCAGCCCACTTCTGCACTCTCAGTTACTCATTCCTGTTTCCTTGGGGATGTATATAGAGCTTGTGTGCCCTTCTCAGAGTTTGACTCAGCTCAGTAAAAGTGAAACAAAATTAATCCAACAAGAACAAATGAATAGTCAGTTTGGCAAGCTGACCTGGCTGACAGACAGGGTAACCTAAGTATCAGAGCTGGCGCAAGGAAGGGGACAGGCCTGAGTGGCTGACAGCACAAACATGCAAAGTACACAATGGGACTACCTATTCCAGCTGAACTGAGCACTTAGATCAAAGCAAGGGGAAAAGGGAAAAAACTGCTTCACAATGAGGATGATAAAACACTGGGATACGCACCCAGAGTCAGTGGAATCTGCATCCTTAGAAATCTGACCTGACTAAACATGGCCCTGAGCAACCTGATCTAACTTTGTAGTGGGACCTTCTTTGAGCAGGGAGTATCACCAGATGTCTCCGATAACCTAAAATATTATAGGATTGTATTTTAACTAATAGTTTCACAATTAAGTTAATATTGATGAAAACTACAGAGACAAAATTAAGTACTCAAAGGGCTTACTACTTGCTTACAATTCTATCAAACATTTAAAATGGCACTGACAATGCTAGAGACTAACTGGAAAACAAACATACCAAAATGGAAGCACAACATCAGAAATCAGGAATGCAGCTGACTGGAAATTCTCCAGAGGAATCTTTCTTGTATTGAATTTTGCCAGTTTATCAAAAGCAGAATATTCCATGGAAATAGAGCAAGCACAACAGGTCTCTGACAAAACACAGGCATATGCCCTGCCAGCTCTGCAAGATGGCCTTGGAACCAGAATCTGAAAGTTTCAGATCCGCTGCTCCCAGTCTGTTCTGGGAAGAACTTGGAGGTACCAGTCCCTGAGCAGTCTTGTTCTACAAAAATTCTGTTCTTACAGCTCAGAGAGGCAGGTGTTCTGAGGTTCACAATAACTAAGGAGCCAAACAGCCTAAGAACCTGGCAGCCTTAGCTGGGGCTTATTCAGATTTTGCATGCTCACTCATATGCAAAAGCACTCTGATTTCCCATTGGGATCTAGAATAATACTTCACCTCTTATCTCAACAATCTGGTCAGTTGGTCCACAGCTGTTCAGGAGTGGACAGGTACAAAACTGATAATAATCTTGGCAATAGCAGTCAGCACCACCTAAAACATCCCAGTGTATTTCACTTCGAAATCTTGCTTTAATGTGTGCAGAGTTGAACACGGGAGGTGGCTGGCAGAATCCAGAAGATTATTAGGCCTCTTTTTTTCAAATTAGAAACAAAAAGTTTTCCAATAATTTGAAAGCCAAGAAATAAAAACTCTGTTTCCTAGCCAATTGTAGCAAGGATCAAAAATGTCATTATGAACTTGCCTCATTAAAAAATGGCTACAAGCTGTCATATAGCATTTCATAATTCCTTTACCTAGTCATTGTTTGGTTTCATTTAGTTCACACTTTCTACTGGAACTTTGCAAAGTTTTCATCTATTTCTCTTCCTTATTATTCCGAACAGTAGACTGGAAACATCATTATGAAACCAAAACAGTTCCTGCTTGTGTGCATATGCTCTCTCATGTACACATTGTCCATTTGTGCATGTGCACAGTCAGTAAAGGCACGTTAATAATACAGTGCTCTTTTGCTGTATCAAGAAAAAAAAAGTACTAATCAGATTTCCAGAGAAGACATTTACCTTGGGCTCCCGTTTTATTTTCCATTAACTGCTTCCAGGGTATATGTAATTATTATATTTCTTATTTTCTTCTATTTACATGGAATTCAAATTTATTATTATTCTTCATTTCTCCTGCAAAGAGCTAAATATATTCAGTAAGAGAATGGAGGGAGGGATTCCTTTACCAGTTATCTCCTTTTACAGACTGATAATTCCTCCCATACAATATTAAGGTTTTGAAAAAATTAGAAACATCGCTACTTGATAGAAAAGATAATCCTAGATTACTCCTGAGTACAGCCCCTAGTTAAGTAGCTGGCTTATCTTTTCTTTCCATCTTCATATAAATTTTCTTTAATTTTTGCCACTGATAATGAAACAATGGTTAAAAATAATTAGAATAACCTAAGATAGCAAGGATTTTCCAGTAAATAGAGCAATTAGAATAATTTACTTTATTTAATGTGTTATTGCAGCTGTCTGATTTGAGACATTTATTTTCTTCACATACTCAAACAGAAAGAAACTGTGCCAACTGGCAACACAGGCTTAGAAAACAACCACGAGAAGCAGTTCTTGAGAAAAGCTGATCTTGAAAGGACTTTTTTTTTTAATTAATATGATGATGGCGGTTGGTTTGATTGTTTACTTTTCCAGCCTTCTGATCATACACACTGGTCACAAATCCAATGATACTAAAGAATATTCTTCCTTTTTATTTTTAGTTAATTAAGAAAAAGAAGAGTAGCACATCAGACAGAGAAAAAACAACTGGAAATGAATCCACTGAAATGAAAGTTAAAATAAAAAGGAAGTGCCAATAAATGCTGTTTATGACTACAGAGAGAGATCTGGTTTTGTTCTTTAAGCCGTGTTTTGATTTTCTTTCAGAAAGAAAGTGGAAATGTGGAATTTGGATTTAGATCCTCAGGTCCCCAATCTCTCTTAAATCACTGGTTTAAGATTTGGCTGAACAGTAAAGACAAAGCATTAGAATTTTTTATGCAATAGTTTTATGATACTGATTTCATCAAAAGTGATCATAAGCTATTTCAAATAAAACTCCATTGTTCATTCCCCATAAAAAAGAACAACAGAAGTTAGACAAGAAATTAAGTTGAAAAGCCAGTCGAGAACTATGCAGATATCTCCATTTCTATCAAAGAGAAGTCACCTCTGGCTCTATAAATTAAGAACTGCAACACCTCATACGTTGCTGGCATACAAATATTTTAAATCTTAGTAACTACCAAAAAAAGCATTTGTTTTTAGCCATGCAGTAGACACTCTGGCTGATGAAATTCATAGGGAGAGCCTTTAATCATCCACTTCCCAAATGATTTCTTCAAGGAATTCAAGGTGTCATTCTAACCTTTGTTCTATATAGCGGATTAACTAGCACAGAACTTAACTTAGTAACTACTCTCCCTTTCACCACTGTCCCGGTTCCGGCTGGGATGGAGTTAACCTTCTTCCCAGTAGCTTGGGGGGTGTGCTGTGTTTTGGGTTTGGTATGAGAGGAGCCCACTGATGCTTTAGTTGTTGCTGGGTAGTGCTTCTTGCACCAGGGAGATTTTCGGTTTCTCTTTTCGGCCTCCCATGCCCTCCCACGTGCAGGGCAAGCTGAGGCAGGGGGGGAGCACAGCCGGGGTGGTGGACCCAGCTGGCCCATGGGGTATTCTATACCATGTGAGATCATGCTGAGTATAAAAACCGGGGGGGGGGCTCGCCCCCCATTTGTGACACGCGGTCAGCGAGCAGTTGCATTGTGCATTGCCTGCTTTGTATATTCTGTTATTGTTGTTGTTCTCATTGTTACTATTACTGTTCTACCTTGTTTTATTTCCATGATTCTCCTGATTCTCTCCCCCATCCCACCGGAGCGGGGGTGAGCGAGCGGCTGCGTGGGGTTTATTTGCTGGCTGGGGTTAAACCACGACAACCACCTCAAGATTGCCAGAGATTATTCAAGTTAAAGAAACTTTCTTTTTACTACTTTGCTCTATGTAATTTCTTGTCCTACCCTCATTACCAGACTATCTTTTTATCTTCCATTAGTAAATAATGGGATTTACGCTTTATTAAAAGAAGCTGGCAGGGACATCCAGGAAGTTGCACAGACTTTGGAATTTATTCAAATGTTTAGAATCACAGACTCCACATATTGAAGTCAGCAGGGACATCTGGAAATCATCCAGTCTAACCCACTGCTCAAAGCATGGTCAACTACAGCCGTGTTCATTTAGGTTTTGGATGGGAACTCCACAACCTCTCTGGGAAACCTGTTCCAGTGTCCAACCACCCTCACAGAAAAAAGTTTCTTCTTGATTAAATGTAATTTCCTGTACTTCAGTTTGTGCCCATTGCCTCTTGTCCTGTCACTAGGAACCCCTCAGATGTGTCTACCTTTGTGTTCTTTACTCCCTCCCATCAGATATTTGTACACGCTGATAAGATCCCCCTGGAGCCTCCTCTTCTCCAGGCTGCACAATCTCAGCTCTCTCAGTCTCTCCTTGTATGGTCAAGGCTCCAAATCCTTAACCAGCTTCACAGCCCTCCGCTGGACTCTATCCAGTATAGCTGTGTCTCCTTTGTACTGGAGGGCCCAGCATTGGACACAGCACTCCAGATGTGTCTCACCAGAGCTCAGTAAAGGCGAAGGACCGCCCCTTTGATCTGCTGGCTATGTTCTTCCTAAGGGAGCCCAGGAGACTGTTGGCCTTTGCTGCAAGAGCACTTTGCTGGCTCATGGCCAACTTGGTGTAGGGCTTGGCCTTTCCCTTTGTTGAACTTCGTGAGGTTCCTTGTCAGCCCTTTTCTCCTGATGAGGTCCCTCTAAAGGGCAGCACAAGCAGCTGGTGCAGCAGCCATTCCTCCCAGTTCGGTATTATCTGCAATCCTGCCAACTATGCACTCTCCCATCATCCAGGGCACTAATGGGTTAAACAGTGATGGACCCAGTATTGACCCACAGATATGCCACTAGCTGCTGGCCTTCAGCTGGACTCTGTGCTGCTGATTCCAACCCTTTGAGCACAGCACTTCAGCCAGTTTTCAGCCCACCGCACCGTCAATTTATCTAGTTCGTACTTCATCAGTTTGTGTTATGGGAGACCGCGTCAGAAGTCTGACTGAAGTCAAGTTAAACAACATCCAGCATTCTATCACACTGAACATATGTTTAAAGATTGCACAGAGATATTTGGAGTAGTGTAGGTTACATACTTAGCAAATATGTAAGGGTTTTTTAAGAGAAGAATTTAAGGTACTTTGGATTTGTTTAGAAAAAATAATTCTTTCGTTAAAAAATGGGATTTGGTCTTCATTTGTCTCCAATATCAATACTCTGTTAAGAGTTCCCTAAACTATCAATGACTGATCTTTTTAATAAGAATTGTTACATAAACAAGAAGTAAATACCTTTTAATCTGAAAGAGAATACATTTTAGAAATGTATTTGGACAACAAAAATCAGCTGTCCTATACAGAGGATAAAAAACAAGATAAATGCATTCTAAAACTGACTGCAGACATCAGTAGTGTTGCTAGAAACGGCATACTAGCATTTAGAAAAATGATCCGTCTTTAACATCCTCCAGAAAATAGGAAAGTGGTCAAGAAAAACCTCACATAATGACAACCATTTTCCATAAATTGAAAAGAAAAAAAAAAATCTTGTAAATTAAACAGCTAGGTAGATGTTGAGTTAACAAATACTGTAATATTTATTTGTGATGCTTCTTTATTACCATAATCAAGGATTTATTTCATCTTGGAGAGAGAAAATGCTACTTTATTGAAGGTTCCCTGAAAAAAAACTAGTCTTCAGCAACCCAATGTATTTCCAGTCCTGTCAGATATACCAAATACAAATTACTGACTATTGTACTGAATCATCCTCTACAGAGCCATGAGTCGCTCATCATGCTACATTACTTCAATGCAAGCCTTAAGTTAAGATCCGATTAATCTTGAAATAGCTTGGCTCAGAACCAATGAAAAACATAGCTTAAGAATAGAAAATTTTTCATCATCTTTCCCTAGCTCACGTGCATAGATCCCAATTTACTGCAAATTCTGTAAGACCATCTCTAATCAGGTAAATTTAACTGCAGCTTATTTTTCAACTATAAATCTATTTGGGGAATTCAATAGACTACTTCTGTGTTTTAAGCACACTAAAAATCTTCTTCCTGAACAGTTCATATCTAATTTCCCTATAAAACTAAATGTTTGACAAAAGTTAGCATTTAGGAAAATAATTTTCAATTACACATACTGCATATAAAATGTAAGAAAACCCACCGTAGGAGTGTTCAAAGTCAACTGAACTAAGTACTCGGCCAATGTCAACACCAGAATTATGAAAACTACATGTTTTCCTGCATAAATGCCAGCATAATAAGCCATACGGGCATACCAATTTTACTGGAAAAATCTTTTTTCCTGAAAACATATTACTAAATAAAGTCATTAAAAAAACCCTGAATAAGAAAAATCTGAGTGACACTTTCCACCCACACATCACATGTTGAAATTTTTATAATTTACATTTTGCTACACCTGACTTCCAAACTTCTCTGGAACAGCAGTTTTTTAAAACGTTTTAATATGAAGAGGACAGTAAAGTAAGAACATTTGAATCCATTCTTTTTACAAAAAGACGTGAATACAAGCTCTGTTTGTTCATGTTCCTATATAGAAACATAGAAAAAAGGATTTCAGGAAGTCAGTTCAAAAACTTGCATGAATAACCAACAGCTATTCTGTTCTTGAAGACTCTAACAAGGAATTTCTTCGAACTCCCTGGTTAGCCTAGTCTGCCAAGTCTGGGCTCAGTTCTTCAACCAGAGAGCAATTATACAGGACTTTTCAAGATACATATTAGTGAAAGAAAGTGGAAGTAACCAAGAAGAGCAAGTCAAACAGTCGGCTATTGTTAGTTCTCCAGACGTCACTGGAAACAATTTGGAGCATCCGATACTAAAGTATATTATTGAACAAATAACGTATTTAACACAACTCTAAACAGTTGCTGTAATCTTCAGCTGTGTCATATATGATTGTTTGGAAATAATTTTCATGATATGGAGAAAGTTAGAGACACATCAAACTAAACAGATAAAGGTACAAAGCTGTATATGAAAATGCATTTCTTCAGTCATAGCTCTTAGATTCTTTAATTAATGAGCTGAATTATCAATTTTACAGATTCACAATATCATGTAGCCACACAGACAATTTCACTGGAAGCTACAATCAAACCACATTTTAGAGCTCTGTAAAAAGATGTATATGCCTTAGCAGAAGTGGTAATGTCCTTCCAGCAGTTTCACCGTCAACAACAATAACAGAAAAGGACAAATAATGTGAAAATGGTAAAATACACATATTTAGACGGGCATCAATATACGATCTGTGGACTGGTTGTAATACTTTTGATATCTGGAAAGAAGATCTCTTAGGACAAAATTTTAACACACATCACCATAGCAGTTTTCTATATAAGAGCAAACAGTAGCTGGCAGGTACTGACATGAGAAGGTTTAAGTTTTTAAGTCATGCAAAATGTATTAATGAAGGAAATTATAGATTCCAAATACATTTTCAGCATACTATTAAAAAATATTTATATTAGACTGCTCACTATACCCCTACTCCAAAACATAAATTAATGAAACTTAAAAAGTGGCAAACACTATGTTTTCTGAAATAGCCTCTGTTGTCTGAAGCCCATCTGACAGGAACAGGTTAGGCAAATCCTTACTGAATGGAGAACATAAACTTTACCATAAAGAGCTGTAGCAGATATGAAAAGTGTCTGGAGCTTTTTCACAAGTTCGGTTATTTGATTCACGCAATGTGAATTGTCTCTGGTAAGAGATACCATTTTGTGCCCTAATTTCTTATTTATGGAGTACCAGTCTTTTCATACACATATTATTAACCATCAGTAATCCACTTTTCTGCAGCTATAGCACACGGGTAATTTAGAGAAAATAGCCCCAAGAGATGCAAATATCTAACAAAGACAACCAGGCAATTATTTAAATTAAAACTATGAAACAATCCCTTTTTAAGCTGAACAAAATGTTTTCTTCAATCTGAAATAACTCTTTTGGAGGAATTCTAGCAATTTCCAGAACTACCAAAAATGTTGCCCCTGAGCACTGAAATGAAAAATCCACTGCTCAGAGGAAGATTAAGTAGCTTAAATTCAAGATACACTGCACCACTGTGATAATAAACCAAAGTGTCTTGTCTTCCCTCTATCCAGGGAAGCATTAAAAGTCATCATCAGGAAACCATAACGTACAAGTAACATGAAGTTTGAGGTACCTATATGCTTGAGGTATCTATATGTCCTTCCACTCTAAGAGTAAGAATGACAATAAAGTACTACACAAAACATGATCAATCACAGGCAGTGTCTACATAGAGACAGTGGGTCAGACCTTAAGCTGTTGTTGAAGAGTACTCAATACAGGGGTAAAGCAAGGCATTAGCACTCCACAGCACTCAAATTGATGAGTTGAGACAAAGGGTAAGGCCCAGAACCATGCCATCAATAAATAAAGACTCCTGGTTTTCCATCCATTTTCTGGTTTTGAATTTCCAATGCTCAGGTTCCAGTAAGTGAACAACAATTACAATTTGAAAGCTAGACAGACACAACTGCACAAGTCCCAACTATTCACTGTATCATCTTTCCCACAGTTGGACCTTCCCCATGGCTACAGAGGGCTCTGTACTGCATACCTTTTCCTTAGAGGGCTCAGCACAGTCCTGCTCACTCTCTGTCTCAGATGTCCCCCCTACTTTCAGGGATCCTAGCTCCTAGTCTCATCCTCACAGCATTTCAGTTTCCAAATTTGCCTCAAATCCAAATGTGTCTCATATCCAGAAGTTGCGGACACAAACCTGCGGTGAAGCAACAGACTTCAGAGAACCTCCAGGGAACCCAAGGAGATAAAGCTCCAGCAGCTGCATTCCCAGTGAGATTCAAGTATGCCCTACATGCAATACAAGTGCTTCACTATCTGCCACCAACTACTTCAGCCCCCTTGCAGCATCATTCCCAGTCTGATGCTGTCTGCCACAAAGCAGATGAGATTTATAGTCAGCCTCAGCTTGGCCTGCCCTTAGGCTACACGGATGGTCAGGGCTTGATTATCAGTACCCTAGATATGTAATATAAATACGTACCATGTGGTCAACTTCAGTCCACTTTCTGATCTGGCCTCAAGGTAAAACGTATCATTAGTCTCCTCCCATTTTCTTAAATGTCTCATTAAGAGACTGAAACCATCACTGGTGTGAGAAAGGATGGCTTGGCTCTGCTCTGTGCCACACTCGGTATAGCAGTGCCACACACACGGTATAGCTGTGGTACGGCAAGCAGCAGCAGCAGCCGTCACCATCTGTGGCACAAGAAGCACAGGGATGTCCAGAACTGCAGACTAAATTACTGTTGCTGCTAGTTTGCACAGTTACACATTTCTGTGAATTGTGTGTGAAATATTCTGTGGAATATTTTTGACAAGAGAAGTTATTCTGTGGCACTGACACGTTTTTCAAATCTGTATGAAGTTGGCTAATGTATTTAAAAAGAACAAAAGAGTATTGTTTTTATAAATGTATTTCCAGATCTCAGTGTTTCAGATTTTCCTTTGAAACTATTTTTAAAGATGGCAGTCTTGAAAACATGCAAAAACTTTGAAAACTACAATGAAAATGCAAACTATCTTACTGACATTATTTGACCCAAAAACTTAAGTAATTTTAACATAAAAACCCAGTTAAGAAACAGAAGGTTTTGAAATACACAACAAGAAAGAATGAAATCACTACCTATCAGAAAAGGCATGAAGTATACTGGCCTAGCATGCATAACAGTGTGTGTGTGTATATGTATATACATATATACACATATGCAACAAATATGCAGAATAAGCTGAGAAACTAATAAAGCTCAAATATCATGAAACAACATTCCAAAAGTAAGGAAATTTAATTCAAGAAAGCATACCATCAGTATATCTGACCTTTCTTTACCAACCTTTTTTCACCCTTGTCTGAACAATCTAGCCAGTGATCTTTATTCAAACCCACAGGTGGATGCAGAATAATTATTCAGACATACCCTCCCTAATTAATGAAGGCAGAGAAAGCAGTGTCTGCAGTCATCCTAATCGCTGCTCAAAACAACAACTTTAACCCACACTCAATCACAGTTCTGTTATCCCTTTTGATCACCCAGGTAAGTGCATATCCCTATTGTGACTGGGAGTAAAAGCAGACAGAGAACTCAAGAAACATGGAGTTAGTACTGCTGTACTCCAATGTATTCAATAACTTTTCATTTTAAAGGATGAGCAGAGACAAGACAAGAGCTTGTCATTAGGAAAATGCATGTGCTTACTACTAGAACAAAATGATTGTTCCTATGGATACATTATTATCCTCACACCGTAGTATGATTCTGTCATTGACGAGCTATCCAAATTCACAGTAGTAATTTCTGTTATTTGATGTCCTGAAATACAAATATATCCATTAACAATATATGTCTATGAGTAAAATTCAGAGAGGATAACAATAGTACACAAATAATTCCAAAATACCAGAAGAAAAATTGCTGCCTTTCAGGAAGAGTTATAAATATATTTGCAATTTACTGTCTGAATTACTTTTGTGAACAGAAAACCTTAAAGCTTCTTGGAGACAGAGTGGGTCTTTATTAGTGTAGAGAACATTTTGCTTAACTTTCCATTGCATCACCTCACTGTGATACAGCCTCTGTGAAAAACAGACACTTACGTAAAAGGCAGTAGCTACGGAAAAGATGTTTCTCCCAGCTTGCAGTAAAACCTCTAAATTTTATCTCTGACACCAATAGGCCCTTGATTTCACTTGATGTCATTAAGGTTTGTTAGAGACTTAGAATTGAGAAAAAAAAACCACAAACAAATTTAGGAACCAGAAAAGCTATTGTAGTGTTTCAAATAGTTAGGGCTAAATCATAAGTTCCTGTACATTTGTTTAGGCACTGAGGGCTAGTATCAAAAAAAAGACGATGCAGAACTCGCACAGAATTCAGGCACTCAAATCCTTGGCAATGATCCTGGTAAAGCTAAACACTTACCAGGCAGGCCACATCCACCATCAGCACCAGATCCAGGGGCTTTAGAGATACACAGGGTGTAGGTATCTCTAAAGCACAGCATTATTGCAGCTCATACAGCTTCCTGGCAAACCAGCTGCTAGAGAAGGATTTGCGAAGGTGGCGCTTACTGTGTGTGGTGTCTCTGAAGCAATGCAGCTCCCACTAACAGCACTCAGATAGAAAGAAGCCTTAAAAAGAAGTAATCAAACCAATATACTAGCAAGAAATGAGAGAGACATATCCAGAAAAAAATCTTCCAAGCAGCTGACTGCTACAACTCATGAGAGAGAGTGAAATGACAGTGGGTAGGCTGCGTTTTGTGAACCATACACCATCAGTACAAAGACAGGAGCAAAAGCATGCCATTTGGATAGCGGGCAAGGAAAACTTTCCACTCTCACGTACAAGCTGTGGTACAGAGCCTCTGTGCCTCTCTCTGAGCATAGGGCACAAATACACCATGAGAACATACACATAGACTCACAGAAAGTAATATGTAGACAGTGTGATTACTTGTGGAGTACAACAGTGTTCCCAAGGAGAGGAAGGGAGTCACAACCTAGTCCTTAAATTGTACTACGTTATCAAATGGCTTACATAATTTTTGTAGCTCATTCAGTTCAAAGTCCTACCTTATCGAAATTATTAATAGAAGAGCCCAGAAGACAGTGATAAATCAGCATGGTCTCCTGATCTATTATCTATTCTTCAGTGAGTTAGAGTTGTGAAATAAAGTAACTGACACCTGATAATTTTCTCATTTAAAAACTTACTTAATCCAGTCTCAGTAATAGCCATAAACTATTCTTGGTGAGAGTTCTTCCACTGAGATCAATATTAATTGTATAAGCAGATCAAGAGCACTAAAAGAAACAAAAAACTTTAAATTCATTCCTGTCATTTAACCTTAGTGTAACACCTCATACTTTAAAATCTTTTGTATTTCTTCCTTTCTGCTTCCCTCCTTGTCTTTGCCACCTTGTGCAGACACTGTGTTCTGCAGCAAATTATACGACACTTTCCCTTTTTGCCATATTTAAATAGCTGCTTCTTGACTTTCTCAAGTCTGTGGAGTGCATTATGTATTCTTCTTTTCCCCTTAGTCTGCATTATGTAACCCTAAACCCATGATTATTTCTGAAATAGAAAAGATAATCACAATTTTGTTTCAAGAGTCCAAGAATTTAAAACCATTTGACTTACAATCATATAGTTTTACTCCTACGAGACAGAATTCCTCTAGAGCTTTCTTGCGACAAACCCACAGTGATCTTTTGAACTAATATGGGTTGCTCTACACCACATCTGCATCCTCCCACACGCTCTGGCTACTACAGGTTGATGCCTTCCCTTATTAAACTTTCAGCCTTTAACAGCAAACCTGATGCACCCTAGAACAGATATCGCAACAGACATCTGCAACAAGAAGGTATCAAAGACTAACATTCCAAGACAACCAGAGCTAAAGAATTCTCACATAGCTAACCACCAGAGAGGTTCAAGAATTACGTAGCATTCAACAGGAACTGCAGGTAAATTTTGAGTAAAAATATGAAAGCATCTTTGTCTGGTATAGGGACTGAAAGAGCAACTTGAATTCACAGAAAATGAAATAAATCAGCTGAAAATCCCACCCGCCCCTCCCATAAATAAAAAGAAAATATCAACAAGTACAATATCTATGAAATGAAAAAACATCTGATATGAATAGATTATCTTAGTTCCTACAATTCACTATCCTAATTACAATAGGATAAGACAAAGAAAACACTCTCATTAGAACAGCTTCGGACTGGGTTAGCTAGTATGACTTACAGAACAGAAAAGAATCTCAGCTTCCAAAAAAAGAAACAAATAGTTGTATCATACAATTATCCTCTCAATGTGCTTGATGAATCATCTTGAAGTATCTTTAGATAAGAATAGTAAGGCTACAGAAAATGTTTCCAGAGGAAGAGCATAATATTAACACTGTGTATGCATATTAATAGTATCTGAGTCTCCACTGTTTTATCATTTAACTGCCAGACGTAAGAAGTGCCAAATCCATTCTTTAAATCTAATAATTATTTTTAAAACACAATCAAACTATATTCCTTTTCAAAAATTCAAAGCACGCCAGACAACCAGATTTCTGGATTTACCAAACAGTCCTAGCTTTCCAATTTAGCAATGAAGTCATTTCTACACTTGTAACTTGGTGCTCTTACACAGATCAAATGTAATGGTATGAATACTCTACTTTAAAATTATACTAACAGATTACTTACATTTTAACAAATTATTATTTAAATTGTTGCATTCTACAGGAACAGAAATTACATTTTAAAACTCTGGTCCAGGAAGTGAAATTACGAGGAAACTCTTGTTGCTAGTTTATGAAGGATTATGTCTGTTCTGTACTAGTGACAGTTCACAATAAGCATAAAATAACCTAAACATGCATACATTGTATCTGTAATATAGCATTTGCCACAGACTGTATGATATAATATGAAATATACTATTTCTGGAGATCCATATTTAGCTTTTTCTTAGATTTATGTAGAAAAATGTTCCTTTCAACTTTTTAAAGAGCATGTGGAGAAATACAGGTTAAACTCTAATTTACACTAATTATAGGTTACATTCTAGTATACACTAAATTGGGCTTTGAGACAGACATTAAAAAAAGGAAAAAAGTCTGGTTACCTACATTGTTTATGTATTCAGAAAGCAGGTCTTGGAGAGCTTGGCGGATAGCATTGCATTCAGCAATGATGCGCTCTCGATGAAAATCGCGTGTGCAGGAAGAATCAGCTAGCAAAGCCGCTCCACTGATAATAGCTTCCAGACGTTTCTCTAGTGATGGCCTTATTTTCTCTTCATTCACTACAAGAGGATCCAGGATAATTAAATTCTGGAAAACATTAAGAGTACAGGTAAGAAAAGTCAGACCAATTAAGTTGCTGCTTTATTTTTTTACTTGCATGAACTGTAGTGACATTATGCTTCCTAGACTTGCAATAGGCCTTTCCCTTTAAAGTATCCAAAATACTTTTGACCATGGCAGATTCTGTTTTCCCTACTGGGACTATGCATACAGGTCATCTGCAGACGAATCCAAGTTCTCTCTGCCATTCAGATCTCACTAGTTCTAAGCTAATATCCATGTTATCAAATCCTACTGGTCTGGACCCAGTGCTAAGATGGCAACAGAGCTTTCCAGCCAGAACTGGTCCACACCTAAGCAGCTCGCAGAACAAGTGGAACAAGGTCACATCTACCTGCAGGCCATGTTGACATCCTCTGACTACAACTGCCTTGTCTCCGAGTCCTTCTTCTGTTTCCTACTTTTGCTGCATGAGATTCACCCTTGGCTTCAGTCTCTCCTACACCTGTATCTGGCATTTCTTCTTCTGCAGGCATTTCACTTCTCATGGAAACAGAAACGCTATTTGTCTACCTTTATAAATATGCATGCATTCTTATCACTGCAGTATCTATTTGGTCTATCAATCTTCACAACATCCTACTCTACAACAAAAAACTATCAACCCCATTTTATAAGCAAAGAACCGAGGCCTAGACTACCAGGTTCACAGCCATACTTAAGATATAAGGTATGTCTTAAAACAGGCAACTGCATGCCATGTTCCTAGTTCTCAGCCAGCATTGTTTCTCCTCTTTGAGTTTTGTCACTGTGGTTGTAAAAAAAGTATTTCTTCTTTCAAACTATCTCCTGTCTCTGTCTACATTTCTTGAGGGTCATCTGTCTTCCTTATCCTTATCCAGTGGGACTGTCTTGTATATTTACCTTGTGAATTCTTAAAAAGAAGATATGTATCTTATACTAAGCTTGTAATGTCTATGTACAATTACGACACTGTGTATGAGTTTACCACTCAGTAATATTCTGTGTTTTACCTAAGAATCTCAGACCAGAGTCTCAGTTTTGTTTGAAAGAGGGGTTCAACACCTCCAAAATTTAGACTTTTAGAGATCAGGAGGACCTCGGGATTTGACACAAAAACAGCAGTGCTAGCTTACAGCTGGGAATGTTAAATCAGATTACATGAGCAGTCTATTCTGCTGATTTTCAGTCTAATGCAATTTCACACTGTGGCAGAAAGTCACTGCTGCTACCTTTAACAGGCTGAATATAGGCAAAGATCAAAATAGTAGCTTTTGTTCAACAATTGTTTTTTCAGAGGACGTAGATATAAGTGTCCCCTTGCTTTTCACTAGCTGGGGTAAACAAAAGCAGAGAACTGTTTTGGCATGATAAAATTAATTACATTTGTTTATCAAGCAAATATTCTAACAAGAAAGGAGAGGTGATTTTTTCATGAAATGTGAAAGTAAGTATATCCAAGCTTCACCATTTAAAGAAATTCAAACTAGTGAACCTAACTGAACATCTGAAACAGTATCATTATGGTCCAGATTACCAAGCCTATATTCCACATAAATCCATTCACCTATAAGATCCATATGTGGTTCCAAGCTTTCAGAAGAAATATTAAACAAGAAAACTATGCCATATACCCTTAAATGGAACTTAGGTCAGGTAAATCAGAACTTCCCTGTGCCTATCCAGTACGTGCTGGACTACTTCGAAGCTGGAGAATTTTAATTATTTTTTCAATTTAGATTTAATATCACAATTTCAGGTATTGTCTAGCTGAAGCAATTCTAAGAGTAGTGAAAGTGTTCTATTAGAACACCATAAGATAAAAGCTTAAACAGCTAGGAAAGGGAACCTTGAAATTTTCTCGTTGGTTACTATTAACATTCTCTTACATGTTAGGTATGATTTAGGGAAAGGAAGACTTTGTTACATGTTCAATGAAATATTGAAATATATTTTTGAAATATATTTCTGAAATATACAAGAATTGTTTTGAGACAGCTGGGAGATTCTCCAGCAAAACTAGCAAAAAATCCAACTTCATAATCTGAATATTTCCAAAGGAAACCAGTGCAGGTTCTTTCTGCATTACTGTGTGGTTCACATGGAAGCTTGTACTTCCCAACTGGCAGGATCAGTGTAGGTTTCTAAACATTCCACCTCTACTACTGTTCCATTGCCCTGAAGTCATCCATCTAACTTAAAAGCATTCTCGTTATTTAAGTACTCTCAGCACTTCAGCCCCATGCTTACTACCTATTAACATACATAATATCGGCAGACAATGAACCTTCTTAAACAACCTCTGCAAGACCTTCTGGGGCCTAAAGTTCCAGGATTATGTTATGCTTTTTACCAGAAACTGGGACTACATGAACGCTAGTCCTCAAATTTCCACAGACAATGACTAGAAAGAAAAGGTACTAGTTTTTTTTCCCTCTGTCTCCACATTTTCTGTGTTGAACTTGGGGATTTTCATACCACTGCAGAGTATCACAAAACATCAGGCCAGTGCTATTGCTACTGCAGTTTTCTGTTGTCTATTCTGAGAGACTATAAAAAGTCTAAAACTAAGTTTATGGACTTGTTTCAGCAAGTGACAGGATAGACCATGAAAATGGTTTATGGGTCTATGTCAGGTGTTTATGTGCATGCAGCAGATGCAATCTTAAATTAAGTTAAAGTATTAACTATGTATTTCCAAGCTCCTGGATTTTCTCAAACCAATGTTTACCTATCCAGCTACACGTAATATGTTGAAAAGGAGTTTATGTGCAAGCAGGAGGGAAAGAGCTTAAGTATTTTGAAGATGAAAAACACAGCTATTTGTATATCCATAAAAGCAACATACTAACCCTATTTGTACATCTTAATTATTTCCTAATTGAAAGATGTAAAAAATATGTCGATCATGGAAACATTAACCTCACATGCAACTTTGGAACCAAAGCCGAACTGGGATGGAACCATGATTTGCCCACTAGCAAAGACAGAGCAAAGGAAACAGGCAGTCCACTGCTTTCATCCTCTTTTGCAGAAGTAAAGAAGTTGGAGCCAGTTACGAACTACTCGGTAGCTACAAAAAATCCAACTTTGCCCTCTCCGAGAAAGAGAGGAGAAAAGCTGAAATTTTGCCAGAGCCTAGCAGACCCTGCCATGAAGGCTAAAATCCAAAGAAAAAAAAGAGGTCTTGGACAGAATGAAGATGGCTTGCTCTTCTACTCTGAACTATCTCCATATACCCTGACCTCCATATACCCACACCTGAAGGCTACAGCCAATTAGCCATTTAGCTAACAAAATGACTGCCTCTAAATCTCAGACAAAACAGGAGTAGCAATATCTTCCTTTAGGAGACAGTTTATAGAAAGTTCTCCAAAGATGGACAAATAGCACTGGCAAAAAAGCTACCACAGTTCAGCTCTAAATAAAAAAAAAAAATATTAGGCAATAATAGCCAGGAAAATATGACTTCAGATTCTGCCCACAGATTAAATTCTTCAGCAATTTCATCAAATATTTATGATCAGTACATCTACGCAGAAAAGATGATCCAATTTCTAACCAATCAGAAGACACCAGATAAGCAACAAGCAGTTGTGCGGTTTTGCTTTAACAGGGCTAAACAGTGGTTAGCTACCTGAGTTCTTAACCATAAGCAAGCATTTAAAGCAGAATTATTAGATCACTATTTTCTCCCTCATTGGTCTTCTGATCCGTGAAATAGAGGGATCATGGGCATCCAAAAAACTGGTTATATTTCCTGACATTTTGGATTGATTTACAGTATTTTGACACCTCATGTAATTGCTCTGCTAGATAGCCATGGTCATTAAAGGACCACGTATCAGATGAATACGCTGACAGAGAGTCAGGCATGCAAGACCTGTATCATCTTGTGAGAAATCTCTTTACATTCAGAAGACACAAGACAAGTCAAAGGCATTAGATAACCTGCACCTACACGTTCTTTTAACACTGATCTTAATATGCAATTAAATTTGTAACGTTACAATTTTGTGTTTAATTATGAATGACATGGTAGTTATATGGAGCCTGTAAGAGGAATTCTTGAGAATCTACTGATTTAAGAGTTAGCTGCTCTAATTTTACTGGTGGTTTGCTCACCTATAAATCTGTAGTAACTTTCACACTGCCAGCACTGGCAAAGGAAGAATGACATTGCAAAACATCTAGATACTAGATTGCTGGGTAAGCTCTGCGATACATTTCCACACTATAAACATATAATGAGATTTGTTCCCAACAGACTATTTACTACATCAATCTATTTCATGGTATTGTATTTGCAACAGGAAGATAGAGCAAAGGTTATTTTAGGTCCTTAGCCAATAGAACTTTCTGTAAAGAAAGAAAAGTGCAACCATCTAATTCACAAAATCATTTTAAGAAGTTAAATGCTCTATAAATTGTGCTTTATCTGACTCTCACAGCTTCAATTCCCATTTGTGTTACCTAGGTAAAACTATATTTAAAACTCCATAAACAAATGGCTTTTTACAAGTCAGACTTCTATGTTCTTATGTTTCCAAATAAAAACAAATTCAATCCAAAAGGGAATTTTTTCCATTTTGTAATTATCACAATTCTTGTATTTAAAAAAAATAATAAATTTAATTAAATTTTTTTTAAAAATCATTAAAATGGTAATACTCACATACAGTCAGGATGAATTCATCTATGGTCAGAAGATGCAATCCTTTTGCCAAATTTTGTTTAAAAAAAATTGTAAGTAAAACAGTAAATAATAGCTCTCATTTAAAGTATATAATTTGTCATTCAGAGTTTCACTGTAACAAATTGCATATTACTCTTAAATGTTTCTTCTTTCTTTCCTTTATTAAGAAAATAGATTAGAAACTATAATTTTAAAACCCGGTGTGAGAAGCAAGGAAGGATGACATGTAACGTGCAATTGTAGCCTGTTCCTTTGGGGGGGAAAAAACTGTCAGATTCAACATGATGAATTTGAGCATGACTGAGAGGTCTGTTTTGATCAATAAACTGCCACTACAAGATTTCTGTCATATATGGATTTCAATGTATTTCTCTAACCTTTCACTGAAAATTGTAGACAAAATCTATTACCATCAGTAATAATATCAATTCTCCTGAAAATGTATCAACAATAGTTCCGAGGAGTTCCAAGGCTGAGATCTGATAAGTCCAAGAATTTACAACCAAAAAGACCCGTATTTGCTAATGTGTTTAGAAACTTTCATTCCTTTTGTTGATCTGGGCCTACATCAGTTACATCAGATGAGAAGCATCGTCTGGAATCTCATCTACAGGAGGTCTTTTACCATTTTTGGCAGGACAATGGAAAATAACACTGGTAAGAGCCAGAGCAGCCACGAGAAAAAGGGAAAGCTCCATACAAAAGCTTAGGATCAGGTCAGGTGTAGAGAAAAAACTTACTTTCTCCAAGTATTTGGTTAAATAATGGAAGTAGAAATGCACAATTTGTGAGAACATATTGGTTATGTCACTTTATTTATTGATAAGCAGAAAACACAATTAGGTTTCTAAATCCTTCAATTATATAAATTACATAATGATCCCAATGACAAGTTTTGGAGTAAAAGACTTCAACTTGCATTGTACTAGCTCAAATGCAGTCTAAGTAGCAGTGATCACCATTATCTGATAATCACTGTTATTTGTAAACTAAACTGATGGGCTCTGCCCAGTTATTCAAAGATGTGCCTATCTCCACCATTCGTGATACTTGGAATTAATTCTTAGCTGCTGTTCGAAGGAAGTCAAATAATGAATATACATGAAGACTTAATACCAAACTCTTTTGAAGGAAGTGATCCCTCCCAATGAAATAATTTAGAGTGGTACTATTTAGACTAGGACTAAGCAGAGCATCAGTTTCTAATGCCTTTAGGTCCGTCACTTACGATAGCAATAGTTAATTTTTTTTTTGTAAATGAAATAAACCGTTTTTCCAAAAATGTTGCAGTCTCACAGGTTTATGGGTTTACATACCTCAAGCTCATCAAGTGCACTTCCAAGAGTAGCTGTGTGAGTTGTAGGTTGTCCCATTTTATTTCCAACTCCTTGGGAAGCATTAGAAATTACATTGAGAGCACTCTGTATTTCATTGCAAATTGAATCCTTGCTGGCTGTAAGGGATGCAACATCTGAATGTTCCAAACAAGCTGAACATATTGAATGTAGGAGAGAGGAATTTTCCTTCAGGGATGCACGTGCTGCAGCAATTTCATCTCGCTGATTGCTAGATTTCAAATCCTGTCAGCAAAAGAACATGCTGCTTATTTCCAAAAGCACTTCAAAACTGACAAATAATGTATAAACAATTTTTTTTCTCTCTCTACCTGTTTAAGGAAACATCGAGTTAAATTCATCAAAGAGTATGAAAATGGGCTACAACAGTACTTGCAATTGAACCATCTTTATCCCACAAGAAATGAACAAAGTCTGTGTAAAATGACCTTGATTTTTATTGTGTCTTATAACAAATTTCCTGTGTTTGCTTCCCTGCCCCACCAGCATGTGTCCGGAGCACACTGCAGAAAGGAACAGCAGGTCAGGGATGAGAATCCTGTACTCCCAGGAAATGGGAAGCATGGAAGGTTTGGAAATGAAAAAGGTGCTTGTGAAAAGCCATCTCTGTGAAGTGCCACTGTCTGTTTCTCCTCTCTCCCTGCTATGTACTAACTTAAAGTACTCAGGGATCTTACTACACTCATCTTGTTCCTCCCTTCTCCACCCAGATCTTCTCAAAACCCTACTCCCCACTGCCAGCCCAGACAACAAGGAACACACAGCTCGACAAGAGCTACCAAGTCAGATTTAACTGTTTCTAGGAATCAAGCTCAGGAGCTGTTATTTGGACAGCTGAAAGTTATGGCCTTTGGTGCAATCATACAGTCAACATCAGGATTGTAAGGAACCTCCTGTCGCATCCTATTTTACTTTAGACATTCTCCCCACTCTGTTTCTGCATTTTCTTCCTTTGAAAAAAACCTAGTAGATATTTGCAAAATGGCTTGGGTGAAGAAGACAGTTAAATTCAGGGGAAAAATAAAGAAGGAATGGAAAATAGCACATCAGAACAATAAAAGCCTGTGGCACCAGCTTCAAATGGTGAGAAAAGGCACAATGAAGAATGAACAACAAAATGCACACAAAGCTGCTCACAGCCTGCTCTAAAGCAAGCTGAAGTTCTTTCCTCTGCACTGCATCAGGCTCTATATGCATTATTTACAAAAGCATCACAGTATCCACTTCTCACTGCATAAAGTTTATAAGTTTATGGCTGAAGAAAAGAACATTCAAAATTAAATGAACCAGTCCTACGCTTTTAAAATCTCATTTACTGCAAGATATGCATTGGACATAGGATTGCATTTTACTTCCGCAGGCTAACTTGGAAATCTCAGGGATACAGTAAAAAACAAAAAACCAAACCAACCACCCACCACAAATGGGGGGGCTGGGGGGGGGGAGGAGCCTGAAACAGAAGCAGGCAATGGTCTCACCAGCTGATAATCTGAATTAGAAACTGAGTTATTTTCTTGGGCATATTAACATATTTTTACATTTTCTATAAACCAATATATGAATGAATCACCACTGTGCAGGAATTCCTTGATTGCCCAGCATGCTCAAATCCAAATACTACTGCACCTCCAACCTTGGTAAAGCCTCTGCAATTTATCCAGTGCACCCTCAGCAAAAAGTGTTATTTATTTTTAAACACAGACTCATATTCTAGTTAGTGAATCTATGTTCCCTACAAATAAATAAAAAGACAACACACAATGACCTTTTCTCCTGTGCTGCAAGGAAGCTACAGACCTAGAAGTGTCAGTCAATACAACACTTCAGTCTAGCTGGCTTCTATTCTTAACCATTTCTTATTTTGCTGCATCATATGCAAACAATCAAACTCAAAAGTCCTTCCAAATGACTTTTTCCCTCTAAAACAGTACTGTCTAACCACGAACGAGGGGTTCGTAAGAAATCCAAAACTGGCAAGCCAGTAGCACAAAGCCAGTAATAGCAAGTCAATAACACAGCATCCAGAAACATGTCCGGAAACAGTCAAAAAAATTCAATGTGTTAATGTTTTTAAAACACAGAATGTTTTGTTTCACACAATATTGTGTAGATTTTCAGAATCATGGTATTGGTAAATTCACCTATGAAGAGCCTCACTTTGTTCAATAACACTTTTAAAAAAAAAAAAAAAATTCTTAGACCCATGAAATTCATCACTACATGGTTGTTCAGTTGTGAGCCTTGGACAGCCCCCAAAGAAGCTGTAGGGCCATTGTTCTTTTCCACCGTGATGAAGAATTAATTCCTCAAGCTTTTTCATGTGAACAGGAAGAGACAGTTGATAATCTTAGTCTGATCTTCTGCACAAACGGGCCAAAAAACCCTACAATTGAGTGATTTCTCTATCAAATCTTTGCATATGTGGGTTATCACAATAATGTAACTAGTTCTCTGAAGAAGGAAGTTAGTCTCTACAAACAGATTGTTAACCCATAGTCTGTAAACTTTTTCCACTGGAAAGAAAAATACAGAAACCGTCTTGATTCCTTTTTTCCTTGTCAAAGAGAATATACCACCAGGAAACACAAGAAAGCAACACTGAGAAAGTATACAGTTTCTTTTAAGTTATCCTTTGATAGAACATATCACTTGAGAACTACAAGCAGAGTGTTAACATTCTCCTATGAACTATTGAACATCACAGCTCTAAACAAGTTGATGGGCACTGTGCTAAATTTAAATGACTTGCACACTTTTAGACAAGTTTGCAAACTAAGACCACAGACTTTTAAAGGTCTGAGCATTCAGTGTGTCAAATCTGGCTGCACTGAAAGTTGGACTTAAATAGGTACTCTGTACATACTGACCCGTGCGCAAATATACTACATTAACTTTGGCACAGAATGCAACAAGACAAAATGTTGCTTAAACATGCAAAAGAATCATACAGGGAAAAGTATGTACATATAGGATTGAAATATCTGTAAAACATGGCACCAGAACAAAAGGAACAGGAGAACACATACTACGACCATATTTTTCGTTGCTCAGAGATTGTTTTAAGTACAGATGGATCATCTTCCATCTGCACAGAGGCAGAAGCCAAATAGAGCTACAGAGAAAAAATTTTCCAAACCAGTTCTTACTACTACTCTCTTCATATCATAATATCCGAGCACCTGTAGTTCATCCAGCTACATTACTGAGCTTTAGCCTATTTTTCTTTTCCTTCACACCTTACCACTCTTCTCTTATTCCAACTTCTTTTTAGACTAGTGGACTATTTCCATTGGTCTGGGATGTGTTCTTCCAAACTACGTCAGCAGCTGAGCTCTACATATGTCATATGAGACCAGTTTAGATCCATGATAATCCTGTCTCCAACCACTGCCAATCTAAGAGGCCCACTATAGTATACTTCCCCAGACTGCTGTCCCAGCCCCCCTGGGACACACTATTACGTCTTCCTCATTCCCGGTTGTCCCTGATAAGAATGGAAAATGAATGGAGAGTCACAGATTCCCAGCTGTGGATTGTTCCAGCCAAACATGGTCAATGGACAAGAAGACTTTGAATGAAACACTTGAAAACTACATTCACAGTTAAGCTTTGGTTGCACTACTTCAGTAAGAGGGAAAAAAAAAACAAAACAGCCAACACTGTTCTTTATCTCACTTAAACCATTTAAGATTTGACAGCACAATACGCCAGGAAGCCAGCTCTTGCTCACTGAGTATTCGTATCAGCACAACTCATGGGATCCAGGTATCACTGTGGGTATAAATCACACTGCCGTATTTTGCACTGGCTGCAGTCAACAAGAGGTTCACAAAGGCAGCTTCAAATAAAGCGCACTGCAGTCCCCTAGCTCATTCGTTGCAGAGACAGATGTCATTGAACTGAATTCTATATCCAGGAGAAACACAGACATACAAACCCCCAAATTTCATACTACTATAGGGGGACAAAAGAATTACTTTTTATCACAGCTTTAACCTGGGCTTTAGTGTTCAGCTTTCACTCAGAAGTGACTGCCAAATTGCATGTATTTGGTGAACCAAAGACAACAAAAAAGCTCAAACTCTTCTGAGTGCGCTCATGCACTGTTTATCTGGGTGAGGCTCCAGTTTACATACTTCATAACTACTGTGTAGTCTTATTCAGTGGAAGGAAAATATCTCACAGACAGGAAAATGAAAAAGACCTGGGGTTGATACTGACTGCCACGTTGCTCTTCACTGTGTCAGTTCTTCCAAGATAATACTACTTTCACCCAGGTTTTAAAGGCTTATGCCTCTCAGGGCCCTGAGAGCACTCCTAGGCCTCAAAGGCCCTGCCCAGCCTCAGCTGGGGAGTCCACCCACCCCTGACCCTTGGGCCCTGGAGCCCCAGTTCAGCTCACTCTGGGACCTTCAGTCCCTGTCTAAGCCATGTCATAGAAGTGCCAGTCTCCAGCTCAGCCACAGCTGCCCCCCTGCCAGGCCACGGGCCCCCGATCCAAACCCCAGCCCACAGACTGACCTCCTGAGCTCAGCCCTGCCCTGTCACCGTGGTGCTTCCAAGCAATCACTGGGCTGCCTCTCACCTGGTTGCCCTCACCAGGACTGACCCTCAACCTGACCCATGGACTGACTTCCCAGCTTGTCCTCTGACCTGCCTCATCACCACAAACTTTCCTGATGATCTGGACTCTTGGTTGAACCCGGTTACCATCACCTGGCATGCCCGGCTCACCTTGAGGCAGGGCAGTGGTTCAGGGCCCTGGCTGGTGAGGCTCCTAGCGCTCCCTGCACCCCCACAATGCTTAATGTAAAGCTTAATATTAAAGCAAATTATCACAGTTTTCAATAGACAAGAAATTTGTGCATACACATCTAAGTAATACAAGGCAAACAATGTAGAAAGTGGAGCTTGCAGAAGTAGGAAGTTCAGAAGATATGCCAAAGCAGGACCTAACTTCTTTCATAGGAGTAAAGACACCTGAAAACTGGCGTTTGTGAGAAATGACAGGTTAAAACTATCCTGTAAACATTTATACAAAAAAAATCAAAGTAAAACACACTGAGCAAGACTCAATACAATATCTTTTATACTGTAGTTATTTCAAAGGTATGGAAAATACAAAGTACCAACATTCATATATAGCACAATGCACAGAATACAGCTGTTAAAGCTTTCAGGAAATATTTTGGCCTGGAATTTTTTCAATGGAAGATAACTCATTGAAAAATGTGGCAGAATTACATTTATTTCTGCAATTTTATTAAATTCTCATAATACCATATGTGATTATTTTTTACTTGCTTCTATTTTGAGATTTTAAAATTAGAAGGGATTTGGGGATATTTATTAGATTGAAAACTTGTTTCATTCTCTGCCTTAGTGATATTAGGCTACTTAGAAACAACTTAAGTAAAACTATTAGTAGTGGAAGATCATGTTATACATGGTCCACTAGCATTTTCACTGATACACAGTTTAACAGATACCAAACAGACAGATCTTTCACACTTAGCCTGTTCTGGTTTAGCCTTCTTTTTACACATATAATCATGTCTAAATGTATTCCACCTTCCACAAGAGTTCAGGTTCTCTTTCTCCAACAAATCAGCTCAAGTTGCCCTAGGTACAAGTTTTTTCTCGTCTTGAACAGAGCACAGTTCAATTTTCCTAGATTTAATATCTCAATATGAAAGATGTGAAATCATCACCAATAAACAGGTACGCGACTCATATCAGGCAGGCTGTTCCAACTGCTATTTTCTCACAGATTATATACGCAAGAAATATTCATGGCCCTTGCCTCTATTCTTCCGTCAAACTCCAGTTATAGTTCACTATTTTAAAACATTTATTATAAATACTTCCCAAATATTTAAAATAAGCTAGTTTCCTTTTTTCTAATTAAAAAATCCAAAACTAAAACAAGCTGAATCAAGTATATCAATGACATAGCTTCACACACTCTCTTAAGGTGCACACAATTCAAACACTGCGGGGAATATTAAGTTTCTGTAACATGAAGACGTACAATTTACATGCATAAAGAGTGGCACTCAAGCAAATGCAACTGAAGTGCTAATGCATCAAAACAAGCTTATTAGCAATACCAATTTCAGAAATGTTAACAGTAGGTTTTGGTGTTGCTGTCCAGCTTAAACTGCAAAATGAGCTGGTTTCAAGTATTTATCATGGACAATACTGTTTCCTTTTTTCTTGTATATCAGTTTAAGTTTTTTTAATGTTGTTTTCTGCATACCTTGCAAACACTTACAGGACAGCAACTCACAGCAAGAAAGAAAAAGCTGTAAGCCCTTGAGCTCTGTACTGAATGTTAATACATTTGATTATGATAGATTTAATACAGAACTGAGAATAAATGACTTCCAGCAGCTGCACTTTGGACCTATAAATTGCTGTGAGTACTACAAAATCCATACAGAGGAAGAAAAGCATTAGTATCTGCCAAGAAATGCTGCAAATACAGAACTTGATTTCTTTGTTTTAACATTCCTATAAAAATTAGAAATTACTGTTACATAGATTCCATTTAGATTAGAACTTTTATTCATATTCCCTGATGGCACTTCAATGCAGAATGTCATTTAATTCTTACCAGTGTTAAACTATATTCAAAAATCATAAACACTGAAAAAGTTTTATAAAATAAATGTAAGAAATGTGTAAAAAGCTAATGATAAGCATGTTATGTTTTGCATGGAATATGCTTTGAGAAAATCAGAAAAGTATAGTACTCTGATCGGATGATTTATACTATACAACAGATGTATGCTCTACAAATCCACAAGAAGCAAATGTCACGGCAAAGGTTTAAACAGTCGGATATTTCTCAAGATGCATCCTTACCAACAGTGCTGACAGCCACCATATCACATACTCCTGTGCTTCTTTATGCTTGAGATAATTTTGATCCCCTTCACAGCATAGTGTGACCAGCCCAAGAGTATGACCCATTATACTATAAAAATATGTAGAATAACACAGTAGCTGTAACAATGGTATATATTGTAACCAATATATAAAAACTGCAGAATTTCATTAATTTTATGGAAGAAATCCAAAGTTTTGGGTCCCAAAGTCATATGACCATTCAACAGTTATACATGATTGCTTATTTGTGAATACCAAGCAATGGATTTTTAAGGGATGAACAAGATCTGAATTTTTCACTAATGAGGAAGTACGACTTAGCCTGTGGTTTTGATTGAAAAAATGAGAAAAACTTCTGAAATAATTTTTTTTTCAGACAACATACATTTTAACAGTTGTATTTATAAAAAACATTCTCTAATAACATCTTTATTAACACAAGTAATTTCAAAATCCACGGAACCAAAATGATTTTGTTTTGTTGAAGGCATTACAAACAGTTCCTTCAAGAATGAGATCGGTATGGAACTGCATTGCCTAGTATGTCCATTACCTTAAGAGACTACTGTCTGTTAATAGTCGTTTAAACCCCCATTTTAATTTATATGTCAGATTCAACTTTTATAGTTGAAATGACACAACTTTTATAGTTGAAATGAGTCAGTAGGAGACAATGTCTTCCTGGTCTCATAGCAAGTGACAGCTCACCCCATAGTGCATTTCTTATATAGTAATAAGGTTGGTAAATACATTTTTCTTGATCTCTAAATATGTAAGAAAAAGGTGTTCAAGTCCCATGAAAAAATCCAACTGAGGTAAGCTGATCTGAAGTAAGACATTTCATTATGATTTTGGTTGCAGAAAATCAGAAAAGTTCCAATACGTAATTTCCATTTTTCTAAACTGAACACTCTACAAGAAGTTTAGTCATATGAAAGCCCTTCAAACTGCTCAGAATTCAGCTTTATGCCTGTATCAGACACATAATACTACAAAACAAAACAGCAAGCCTGTTTGTAAGTAGTATTTCATATGGCACTAGCTGTTATGATTCAGTGGGTTCAACACAATTCTTAACCTTAATACAAGGGGTACCACAGGCAACACCCTCTAAGACAGCTGTGTTCAGTAGAAACATCATCCAAAATATAATAATCCTCATTAAGAGAAGAAAAAGCAGTGGAAAGCAGTCACAGTTTAAAGTTCATTACAGAAAATTTGATGAGGACCCTATGGACACTGTGAAACACTGGAATTGTTACCTTCACCAAATCGTCCTTTAATATATTAGTTACAGAGTTGCACTGCATATCCTAAAGAATAAAATATGAATCCACAGCTGATCACAGTCATCATCAGAAACAAACAAATCTGCTTCACCTTGTTATCATCATCTCCCTACCTCAGGAGAGCTCAAAATAGCCTATAATGGAAATGGTGAAGAACTTCCAGCTTCACGAAGTAGTGGCAGCAGTTTTGCCAAAACGTCCTCCACCCATTCATACACTGACTTCCGTATTATTTTGACTCATCTAAGAGATAGAAACCTATAGGTACCTTTCCTTATATTCATAATTTTTCCTTATTAATTCAATCTTTTCATTAGAAGTGGAAAATTTCTGTAAATGGCTAAAAATTGTTATCAGAATTAGTTGGGTCCGGTTTTCCTTTTTGGATTTGTTGGGGTCTTTTTCTTCTTTTTTTTAATGATAGTAACAACAATGTGGAAGAACACTGATGAATTATAACATCCAGAGATTCATCTAATTAAACTGCTTGAGAAGTTTTTGAGTTCAAGGGTTTTGTTTAAGTACAGTCATTCTCTGTCGTATCAAATTCTTGCTTTGGAGCAACATATTATTTTTCTTATAAACCCCTCAGCATAATAAGCCTTAATAGAATACACTCATTTCTATGTTTTGCACAAATGATAATGAGGTCAGTTTTTCCACTGAGGAAAGGTCACTCTCAAAGAAAATGTCTTCATCAGTAGCATTTCTAGTTAGAAACTACAATATTGTAAGGACCTCAGACAATTTAGGGAGTGTAGGACAGCCGCCTTGGTTGAGAAATATTTACATTACTCAGACTTAAGTGTTTCTAAATAAGCCATTCTTTCCCCTGTTGAATCAAAAGACACCTCAATAGTATTACTTAAACCCCAGTACCTTATAAACTGTAAAATAAATTATACAATCTTCAGCAAATACTTCAAGTGCTCCTAGTAAAAATCTGGAAAAAAGCCAAATTCTTTTATTTAAGAAAGAAAATTGGAGAGTTTAAAAATAACATCAATCTTTCTCTGCTTCCCTTGATCATAATAAAGGAGCAAAACCAAAAGTTATGACATGATTCTGTGCAGATAGTTCAGAAAATTTTAGAAAGGCAGGTACATTTTATGCTTCCTCAAAAATAAATCCCAAGCTTTCAGGTTTGTCAAGTTTTCAAAAGTTCAGTGGAAGGCAGCTAGGATTGTTAGCTGTGCTGGAGCGCATAACATGAGGCTGCAGGAACGAGGTTTACTCAGGCTTGAAAAGAGAAGGTTGTACAAAGCGAGGGATCCCATTTATAGTCTTTCATTACAAAAACGGCTGTTGTAGAGAAGATGGAGGCAGGCTCATCTCAGAGATGCACAGCTAAAGGATGAGAGGAAAGCAAATTGCCACCAAGACTTACAGGGAGGAAAAAGGTTCACCACAAGTGGGTGATGCACAGCAACAGGGACCTAGAGAGGATATGAAATTTTCATCCTTAAAGATATTCAGAAGTTGACTAGACAGGACCTGAGCAACCTGATCTAACTTAGAACTTAGTCCTGCTTTGAGCAAAACATTGGACTAGATCTCTGGAGGTCCCTTTCAGCTAAAATATGATACTAACTTCCATTATTCAAGGGCTGAAAGTGAATATTCTGTAGCTTTATGGAAAGTCAGGAATCTTCATTGTCAGGGAATTATATAATAGCCAACTCCTGCTTGAATGGTCCCCATCAGGGTAAAGAATAAGCGATTTATGTTATGGAAGACTCAAAAACACATACATGTAAATCAGCTACCTCAAAGTACTCCAAGGCTCTGGTTCTGCATCTTTGATGCAGAAAGCTCCTACTATTCAGGATATGCAAGACTTGTCATGGTGAAAGGTTAACTACCCCATATTCCACAAATCTGATAGACTGGGAGGAGGAAATATTTTAGTAGATTTCTCTCTCTCCCCACCCCCCCAGCAGAAATTCAAATTCCAGTTAAGTTTGGAGAAACTTAATGAAGAAAAATTAAACCACAAATTGCAGGTGAGATATGAAGTGTGGAAAAAAAAATTGGCTTATTTTGCTTTGGTTTCTGTAACATTTTCCATTATCAAAAAACCTGCTTTCAGCTGTTCATAATTTTGACGAATGAATAGGTTGGGCTAAAACTGATCACATCAGATATCTGGAGGGGGTCATTTGTTTTTTCTTATTTGAAGCTTTGTTTACAGAAAAGATGGGTTCAGGCACTTTCATCTTAAAGGCTAAGGAAAGCATTCTGTCCATGTTAATATAGTCTGAGCAGTATTTTCTTGAGAAAATATAGTATTTCCATTTTTTGAAGAACCGACTTAAAATTTCCTTCCCTTAATATCCTGTAAAGTTGCAGTTGCAACAATAAAGATCAAGTACAAAGTACAGCAGAACGGTTAGGGCACTTTTCAGAGAGAAGACGACTCAGAATCCATCATGCTGGGAGACTGCTCTGACAAAGAAGCCACATCATTTAAGTGCACCAGGGTAGACAAGGTAAAGGAGCAGAAAGAAGTATCCCTATCTCTTCCTTATTTGTTTTGTCACACTCAAAATACTTTTTAACTTTAAGCCTATGTCACAAACTCAATGTGAAAAAGCAATTTTATCTGAATTGGTTTTAAAAACTATTCTTTAAGCAATTAAGTTATTCCTCGGTACTAATTATAAGACATCGTATTGAAGTAATCATATACTATTCTTAGAGTTAGTCATTCAGTGCATAGTTTGGCTACTTCTCACAAAATAAAAGCAAAACTCTACAGAATTAAAGCAACTATCTGTAATTGCCATGTTAGCGTTTGGAGGCGTGATGGTTTGCTGTCTGAGGCTCTTTTATTTTTTCTAACTATATCCTACCAAAGCCTATTCACCATCAGAAGGCATACTTCTTACATATTACTTGATGCTCGCCACATACTTTTCTCACCAAAATGTTGGCCAGTGTTTTGGTCTGCTCTATCAGCTTCCTACAGAGACAGCCCCTTCGCTGCTCACAGCTACAGCCATGAGCAAGACTTGTGCACAGAAGCTCACGTTCCCCCACCTCTAATGAGAAAACACTACACAATAATATGGCTACATATCACACAGCAGAAGTTTGTCAATTATGACCAGTCAACATGTAAGCGATTTCCTCCAGTCCTCACATATTCTCCCCATGCTCTTGAGAATGAGAGAGACTGTGATTGGGAGGTAGGCTCTGACATACATTAGAGGAAGCAAAAATGAGGGAAAAAATGAAGGAAAGATATGTAGATAAGTGGATAAGGAGGAAGAAAATATGGAAGAAAAATAAGTTAAAAAGCAGGAATGCCCAATTAAGGAAAGAGGTAGGGGAAAAGTTAAAGGCAACAAGCAGAAGGAATAGCAGATATAGCAGACTAGAACACATGGCCATCAGGCCTCGGTATTACGTGTCTTGTGAGGCCTCAGATCTTCTCAGGGCATGTGATTTGACAGGTAAACACAGCAGTCCCCCCTGATGAAGAGTGAAAGATGGATTCCAACATCCCAAGTGTCACAGAACATGGAGAGAAACCTGTTTCTCTGTCCCCTGGTTTCCTCTGCAACTGACTCCTTTTTTCTCTCTAGCTGTGTGTCAAGGAAGGAAATAACGTATAGTAGATGGGAACAGAGGCTCAGCAACCATCATGGAAGCTACTACCATAGACATGACCTTGTATTTTCAATTTCATTTCATAAGGCCTCATTAGTAAAATGAGGCCAGGTAAGGCAGTCTAAGCAGCACTGTACTTCACATGAGCAAATAATTTATCAAACAGAAACCATCTCGACACATGTAGCATTTAAAAACTTACTTTTTCCACGTTTCATGCAGAAACTTAATTTCATGTGCTTAGCAAGTGCTGAATACTTAAGCATTAGGACTTTGTGCCATTGTATACTTCTTGATAGCAGTCACTCCTCTGAGATGAATACCATGTTACTAATGAGCCTATAATTTTCCATTATTAATTACAATTTGACTAAACACAGATTTGATCCAAAATCCCCTCAAGCCAAGGGGAAACTGCTATGTAAGTCTTTGCAGAAAATTGTGAAGAAAATACCACAACATAAACAACAACAGAGTCTTCTTCTATATTTCTGGATTATCTGTTTTTTAAAAAGGTGACTTAGGCATTTCTTTCATTGACTAGCTAAGTTCTGCCCAATTAATTTAAATGTAATTACTTTCATCTCATTATAGTATCGGTCTTTTGTTTGCAGCACACTCACAAATTCTAAGACTTACAAGTATCCAGAGTGCTTTTCATTTGTAATTCTGGATGAGTGGTGTAACTTTCTGGGTTGCTGAGACTGGAACGCAGTAAATTATATTCTCTCTGTATCCACCCTAAGCCACGCTACAATCAACATAATATCTTATAATTTCAGGACTGTGAATTGCATTTATATAAAAACTGCAGTAGAGTTATTTTGTCTTGGAAAGTTTATTTAACATGAAAACCACCTTTCTGAAATTTTTCCTTTCTTCCAGATTATTCTTGTGATACATTAACGCAGCATTAAAACTTTTTTCATAAGATAGTACCTCACAGTTAAAATGATATATCCCACTCAATGACTATCTAATCAATTTACTTTTTTGATTATTATTAGAACATCATTTCTAAAAAGTAAACAGAATTTTTAAAAAGTGTAATCCTTCAGAGACCTTATCTTCAAAGCTAAGAAGCATAAGTGCCTTCTGAAAGGGAACAAATCTTTTGTATTTTATTATAAAAGTCAATTTTTACACAATATTAGAAAATTTATTTTTGCTCATGAAAAAAGCTCCAACATTTCTAAGATAAACTTCTTTCAGCACAAATGTGAGATGCAGTTGCATATTTGTATATTTCAAAAGTGAGTTTCATATAGATTTTAGATTTGTGAACCATATTCTGATTCTGCAATATTAGCTCCTTAAGAGAGAGGTAAAGGATCTCTCTTCCTCTGCTGGCACAATTTGCTGTAGGATTGCATAGTAGCAGCTGGGATCAGAGCCTCAGCGTACAGGCACTGCATAAACCTAACAGGAGGGACACGTTGCTCCTGACACAAAATAACAGAAACAGGTCATGCTATAAATAGATAAGAGAAACTACATGGAAAGGAGAAAATAAACATGTGAGCAGAGGGATACATCATTGTAGCCTCACGTTCTGCTTTTTGTTCTCTTAAAGACAATCAGGCTAGGGGGAGAAAGGAATGAAATAGGAGGAGGCAGGAAGCATTCATAATTATATGGGACAGTAGCAATCTTAGGAAAGCTTGTTAAACATGTGTGACATTCTCAGTATCTCAATAATAGTAATAGTGAAAAAGAAATTTCAGTCCTTTTAAAGATTACAGAAATGGAAAGAATAGCACCTGGCACAGGAGTCATCTAACGGAGAACAAAAGAATAGTGGTCCCAAAGAGGAACAGAAGCCATATGGACTACTGCAGGCACACAGACTGTTTTGAAGCTCTGAACAGGCCAGCTGTACTGTGCGCTCACTCCACAGCTTGTGATACGGAGCAAAGAAGATGGTTCTGCACATGGAGTCCCACAGCACCTTGGCAACCATATTCTTCCACAGCTAAATAATCCTTCACTTCAAGCATTATTCATGCTAATCAAATATCAGTAAAAACTACTCCTACCTCAGTCTAAGAAGCCATATATTTCCTGGGTTTGGGGGTTCTTTTTGTGGTTTTTTTTTTTTGGTGGGGCTTTTGTTTTGTTTGGGGTTCTTTGGCTGGTTGGGGTTTTAGGGGGGTTTTGTTTGGTTGGTTGGTTGGTTTTTTGTTGTTGTTTTGTTTTTTTTAGGAACCATCCACCGAAACCAAGGAAATCCATTTAAAATTTGCCCAAGTCTCCAAGATAATTTCAATGTTCTTCATCCTACATTTTCTCTACAGAATTGTGATCAAACTGGAAACTGTAGCATGGAAAATATTCTTCTGTTAAAGTGCTACTCATACACTAACAACAACAAAACAAAAATCCACCCGAAAAAGATACTTAACAAATGCGTATACCTGCATTCTGTATACTTACTCAACTTACAACACCCACACAGCAGCTGTGGAATGTCTGTTATTACCTATTTTTCCCTGCTTTTTAGACACTCTTCTTTTAACTTAGACAAAAATAATTTGTCCTTGTTAAGCAATCTCAGAATGCCAATTTCTAGATTTAAAATCAGTCTCATCAATCACTTCAGCACAGAAAAATGTCCCAAATGCAAAACATTTGAAATTCTTTTGAGCACTGTATTAAAAACTCAGTTTGTGAAAGTCAGTGAAATATGTTCAAGTCCGCTGCTGATTCAGCCTGTTAATGCCACAGTAACAATAGGAAGCTGCCAAAAATCCAACCACATAATAACAATTCCCGCTGGAAAACAATTTTGATAATCACAGTCTCTTCAGATAATCAAGAACAAAAAAAAGTAGTATCTCTGTAAGAACATTTTTTTTCTATCATAACAAAATTTTACCATAGCATTTGTATGTTGCATTCAATAGCTCCTATATTGCAAGGAAACTTTCTGGTGGCTCTGGACCAGTGCCATGTTACGTTGTCAGACAACTTGGTACATCTGGCAACTCTCCGTATGAGGCACTGCTTGTGGACTTGTGCCTAGTCATCCGCAAGGAGGTTTGTGTGTCAATTAGTGAGAATCCTTCAGAAGAGAGAATGAGATGTGTAGCTGACCGCCAGTAAGTACATAAAGTATTGAGAATTCCACTGGTGATAATCGTGACAGTTTACAGTAATTAGAGAATATAACTAGCAAAACCGAAATACACATTTTATCTGACCTGGCTGAACTTGCAGTTTCAGTAAATGGCAAATAGAGTGGTATAAATGGATATACACACTAGGAGAAAAGCAATCAGCATGAGAAAACTACATAGCCAACCAGCATATATTGTAAGATAAGGGGAGCAAAAGTTCATTATCTGTGCAATTGAAGTATCTAGGCACCTTTTCCCCCCCGCCCCGGTTGCTGGGTGGCCAGCACTGCTGCAGGAGAATGGTGCTTTGCAGACTGCCTGAATAAAAGGACACCCGGCCAAGTGAAAATTCTGGGTCAAACTGATTGTGCAAGAGAGGTTGGGATCTGTGGCTTGCTGTCAACTTGGAGGAAATGCAACACTCCTTACTCCCCACTGGAAATAATGGGATAATTATCTTTGCTTCCAAATGAGGCTGATAACTCCTCCAACAGAGATGGTCGATTTCCTCCTCCTTCCCTGAGACCTCGTACCTGAACAGCACTGCAGTGTGCAAAACCTTGTTAATATAACCACTCAGCACTTCAGTGAAACCTGCAGGGACTAATTAGTAGCTTTTGGAAAGCTTTGCAAAGGTGCAGCTCAAAGCAGCCTTATATTCTGTCTAAAGTGCTCCTTTCTGTTGTCCCCCCTCTGATGAAAAATCACATGTGGAATGGAAAGTCACTGAGCTCCAGCTTGCTCTGAGTGGGACATGGAGGAGGTTAACAGAGAACGCTGGAGAACTAGCAAGAGCTGTGACCTCCAACAACTGAATACATTTTTTCTCTGATTAGAAGAGGGATCTAGAGTGAAGGAACCATACAGAACTCTTCTGTGCATCTGGAAATCCAGAAACAATGACTACCTAAGTCCATGTTTCCCTAAGTTTTCACTTCCCAATGAAAACAGGTCTGTTCTTTCCTGTCACAAAACAGAAAAGGAAACAAAACAAATCAAAACAAAAAAAAAAAAAGAAACCTTCTGAGGATAAATCAGTAAAACAAGTTTTAGCTACTTCTGATGTGCAAAGAAAAACTGCATGTAGCAGTTTGCTTCTTAAAGAGAACAAAACCAAAAAATGAATTTTACTAATATCTTGCTCTTTAAAAAGGCTCCTTAACAATACACAGATCAATGTACTGGCCTATTGGTCCCTGCCAAGCTCAGACTCAGTTCCTACACACAGGGCACCAATCCAGGAGAAACTGAAGAGGATGACTAAGCTTTTAATCATTGAGCTGGAAACAGCACCAGTCACAGCATGACCTTCAAATGAGGAGTAATTTATTTTCAAAGAATTGACCCAAACTTTATTGTTAGGTTAAGTAATAATTTATTCTGCAGTTTCTCTCCAGGGAAAGGTACAGAATTTTCCAACAGACTGTCTATCTATCCATTAGCACCAGGTAAAACCATTCCAAAGTCATTAAAACTCATTCTCTTTCTGCAAGGAACATTTTTTAGAGATAACTTTTTTAAGATAACCTGATTCATGAGAGACTTAGCACCTACTCTCTACTGAAGTCATTCTGTTACTCAGAAGGACTACATAAATCTAATTGAAAACATGAGTGACGTCACCAACCTCCATGGGACTAGAGACATACTATCTGATTAATTTGAAGTAATTACGATGTGGGCATTGGTAGACTAATAAACGGACAGAGATGATTGCCAGTAAGACAGAGAACAGCTGTTACATGTCATCTCTAATCAGCAGAAAAATTTTCACATTTGAACCTCTGGTCTTCAAATGAAGGCCCCATATGCTGGTATCAAATCCTTGGACCAAACAGTTCATCAAATACCGTATGTCAAAAATCAAATACTCTAATCAAGTCAGTAATGAATCCCAAAAGAAAAATCATTCTATCACTTAGATGGAATACATTTCTCAGAATTTGCCAGATTCTTTTATTTTAGAAAAGATTAGAGATTTAGTTTATAAAAGGAATCTAAGGCTTCAAATTGACAGCTTGTACAAACCACAAAGCAAGACTGCCCATTAGAAAAACTACAGGTAACGAGTTTATCATCTTTCTGTTGTCCAGTCAAGAAAGAAAAACAGACACTTTCACTCTGAAATCAATAGAAGGCATTCAGCTTTTCATGAATAGACAATTCATGATGGTAGTTATGAGAAAGCCAAGAGGCATATGCTCACAATATAGTGTAGTTAACATAGCCAAAAGATCAAGGCAGCCTATCTTGTATATCAAAATCCAGAAATATTCAACATAAAATTCCCATATTTTCCACTTTCCACATTAGTGCACAGGATGTCCAGTTTTTACAGATATAGATACCTTTTTGGTCAGGATTATCGTTCTACATACTAGCACAAATAGATTAACTTCTGCAGGACTCAATACTCCACTCTTAAATGCTGCAAACCTTTTTGAAACCTCTTTGCTTGCTATTCCTTGGTGATACTTTCAGTTGAGAGAGGATAAGAGTGATTAGAATAATAGCTGTGCAGAACTACTGCTCTATTTATACATCATCTTCAATTCTCTAAATCATGAGGATTTGCTTTGAAGAATATTATACTTTTGCATTTGCAGTTTACTATCACACTAAAGATTAAATGGATAAGCTACAGCAACTAAATGTACTATGCTACTGCTTCATTAGGAAGCCTTATGCACAGTCATGTTGCAATGCACTAACAATATTTAAATCATTAAACGAAAAAAAAAACTTACCATACTCAGAAGTAATTCAATGGGTAAGAAGTTGAAAAAACAGATCCCAGTAACTCATTTTAATTTCATTTTAATTCAGAAAATTTCAGTTCAGTTTTCTCAGATTAATTATCAAAAATATTTGCTCAGCACAGTCAGCAAAAATATTTAATTTTTTGCAGCAGCTTCAGTACCAAGCAAAAACATAAACGAATGAATAAACAAGTCGACAGAGGAAAACTGCCATTAGAAATAAGGCTACTAAGCTCAAATAAAGAAGTTACTACAGCCAGGAGACACCAACACTTGCTATACAAAGACATACAACTCTTCCATTCTGCTGTTGCTGTACAATGATTGGGATTACGCAGAAAAACAGAAGTTGTTTGGTGAGCAGCAGAGCTAGACCACAGATACCAGACCTGCACCACTCACTACCCAACCTTCAAAAAAAAGCACCCAAGTCCTGTTTGTTTTCACTGTAATCTGTGCTGTTCTTCCACAGTTGCTAACAATGAGCTGGAGTTCTCAATGAAATAAATCTCTAGTGGATGCATGCCACCTGTTACCATTTAGTCAAAGAAAGAGCTGACTGTGTTGCATCTTGGAGCCATTTTATCTCCACTAACCAATTCCGCTAGAAATGCTTCAGGGCTAGTGAACTTCAGCACAACTTTTACAGGTCAGATATCCTTATGATTTTTCCAAATAAATTACAGTGCAGTTCTTAATCTATTCCTGCACTGCTCATCTTTCTTCAACAGATCAAGGCAAGTCACAGGTCTAGTCTCTGCATTCCCAAGCATTACAAGCTCTCCTTCCCATACTAATGACCACTGATACCTCTGCAACCTAATTCTACTCTAGCAATTGCCACATCAGAGCAAAAAGCCCACAGGTTACAGCCTGTTGCTGCTTTCTGCATCTGTGTTACACCATCATACGGATGCAGAATGCCATCTGACTCATGCATTGTACTCTGTCATGATATAGTTTTGGTTACTTTTTTCCTTTAGGAAAATAAAAAGAAAGGACTTGAAGAAAGACAGACAACGATCTATGACAGTCACAATGTGGGAAATGGAGAGAAAAAGACCAAATGGGTTAATCCTCAAATATTTCTTTTCCTTCTCAGAAGGATGAAGGCAGCCTACCCAAAATAGAAACTAGGTCAGATTACTACAATCAAATTTAAAAGAATAACACAAACATCTAAAGGGCAATAATCAATATTGGCAAGACATAAAATGATCTTGAATTAGCCAGGGACACCAAACACAGCAAGAAAAGGTTCTGGAAATGTTGAACTAGTAGGACGATGATGAAGTAAGTGCTGGAGCACTAGAGAGAAATCTCCAGAAACACATTATACTGTGAAAAACAAAATGTTCATTGCTTTTTTTTTTTTTTTTGGCTTCAGACTTGACTTGAAAGATGAGTTGCAATCATTAATTAAAATCAGAAAAAAACAGAAAGACTTCAGATTAATATTGGAAAAGAACACATTAAAGAATACTTACAATAACCTGGCAGCGTTCAAATTGCCTAAACCTGTTTAGTTTCATCCCATCATACCCTGATGAAGCCTGAGAGTCATAAGTGATTAAACTGAGACCCTGTTGGAGTACTGATGAGGTAATTAGAGAACTAAGAAAAAAAATATATCCTTGAAAGCAGGGATTCTTTAAAAAGAGGAAAACAAGGAAGAGTAAGGGAGTAGAAATGTAACTGTAGTTCTGGGAAAAAAAGATTATTCGCAAGCACAAAAAAGAAAAGTGACAAGTGAATTAAGTTAATTTGGGTTGGCTCAAACAATCTCATTTCTTTCTGTAACAGGGCCATGGGTGTGCGGCTAAAAGAAGTAGACAATAATGTATGTCTTTTCTCTAGCACGGTTTTTAACCCCATCACAAACGAGGTTCTTCAAAACAGGTTCAGAAAAATGCTCTAAATGAAACTAGGGTAAGGACTCTACAAAAACATCAACAGTGGAAGCATCTTGAAATAGATAACAATGGACCACTACCAAATGGAAATATGTATCAAATAAGGCTCTTCAGAATTTTTTTCTGCCTTGAAAAACTAAATATTCTCAACCAAGGTTATGAAAAAGAAAGAAAGCTGAAAGAGAACACAAAGATGACAAAGGGTAAGATTAAAACTGAAACAGTCTTGATAACTTGCAGAAACAGACCTAAACCTAAAAACAATTTAAAAAGCACACACTTCAACATGCACAAATGTCTGTACTCAATGGAAAAAATAAACTGCTGGCTATATTACAGTCCTACTAAAAAGACTTAAAAAAGACAAAGCTTAGTGCAAGTACTAAAAGACAAGCTTAGTGCAAGGGAAATATGCTGCCCTGTTGTAAATCCCTCTCCAGTCCTGCCCGAAACAGCAAATATCAAAGTGAAGTGAATTAATAGATTGTAGCCTGTAAAAACATCTGGTTACCTTTCAGCATCTTTAACAATAATAAATCCAGAGCTGAAGTGCTGTGAATAGTTGTGGGCATTATAATCCCTGCCCTCCCTCCAAAAATCTCTCTTCAAAACAAAAGAGAGCACTGAGCATGCACAAGAGTCCTAAAAAACCCACTTTAATTTAGAGTAATAACTGAGGAGACAGAGGCTGCAAAGAAAAAAGTTACAGGAATTATGGATCTTTTTAAAATATATAAAAGGAAGTGAATCATCTGTTCTCTGTGATCACTATGGATGACAGGTAAGAAAAAAAACAGATTTAAATGACAGCAAGGAAAATAATTAAATAAAAGGGGAAACATATTAACAGTAAGGATAGTGAAATACTGAAATACAATAGATTGTACAGAGAGATTGTAGCACAGACAGGGATAAATATTTTAAAGAAAAAAAAAATCTGTCGGAATTGCTCACTTATATTTAATTCTGGTTTGGAATGCACGGATACTGGATGACTTCCTGCGTTCCTTTCAGACCTATTTTCTGATTTTATGAACGCACATTTTCAAACAGATAACAAGTATCACAGCTGTCCACCAGACTATGCAAAGAGAGATTTCACATCCAATACAGAAGGAAATGTGTCTGACTAGCAGAAGAGAGTTAGAAAGGCATAAAGAGATTTTCATTGTGGGTCAGTAAACTGGATCTGTTTCTCTGGTCATGACCAAAATAACTGTCTTGTACAGACTTGTGTAAAAATACCATGCATGTTGTCAGAACAAGCCAGAAGTACACAGGGTCCGTGCTTTTGCCCTACTAGCCTTGTGGCTAAACAGACCCGTGCACGTGAATTTTGCTCAATGCAGCAGCTTGCACAGCCACTAAATTAAATGCTACAAAACACACATCAATTACTATGGTCTAATGAGCAAGCTGCATGTGAAGCACAGAAATCTAAAAACATGACATTAAAAACAACTACTTACTACACATATATGTTCTTCTCATTCACTATGTCTGAGCAAGTTCCTAAATCACAGAACAACCTAATGTGGAATGTAATGCTTGTGTTTTGGTCCCAGGTTTTAAGTATCCTCAGTTCAGTACTGTTGGCATCTGAAATTTATTTATCAAGTAGGTTTGAAATTATTCCAGAAAGCATCAGACTGCACCTGAAAGCGTTACTTAAAAGCCTGAACATTAATCCTGTGTAGCAAAGCATGGTGCAGAGATCCCCACGCTAGCACTGACCCAGGGTAGTACCTCTCCACAGCACAGAGACACCACAGCCTCAATCCAGAAGAAACTTCAATATCTTAGTACAGTGCTGTGCCGTGCCAATGCCACAGCTTAATTTTACTCCCCAGAATAACCCCTCCAGATAGAGAGGATTAATATTTGGGGCTGTCTTACAATGATCAGTGTAGCACGGTGAAAGGAAATCCAAGTTATTTAGTCTTGTGCAAAGTTGTGCCGATGCAGTTGGACAATTTTGGGATTCTTGACCATCTGTACAGTTGTACACAGACACGACAGTTTGAATCAGCACTCATTCAGGTGTGTGTGCCTACCATGTTTTTTGGCTTCTCTGTTTCCTTGCTGCACGTGAAATCCATTCCATACACTTTGTGTCTCTGCTGTACGAACCTCAGAAATTTTACCAAACATACACACAACAGTGTTCACTGAGAGATACAATTTTTTTTCATAGAACCTGTGGAAAATAATTCATTAATCATAGTAGTATTCATTTAATGATTAATAGTAATAATTTAGCGATATATCTTCCAACCTTTCACATAATCTTTTAGAAAGCTGTTACTTATATTCTGGAATCCGTATTATTACAACAATTCTCAAGCTTAGCTCCAAACACACTATCAGGCCTAAAAACTTCTCACAGATTCCTGAACACATCTTGAACTTTTAACTGAAAAAATCTCTTGGAAAACACTGCTTACAACAGTTCCATGAATCAGCCGCATACCCTGGCATACCACAGCTTTGCAGACCACTAATCTAGAGGATCTTTACACATCACAAGAGTATTGTAATTAGTGCTATACAGACTGAAAAGTAGCAGAGGGGCTGATTAAACATAAGCAGAGAACTTATTCAATAAATGTTAAAGGTTTTGTAGAATTCAATAGGCATCCCATCAAGTGGTGGTTTTTCCCCCCACTGATTAAAATTATGTGCCTCTGATGTGCCTCTGCCATTACCTTCTTCCCCTCCTCTTCAATTGCCTCATCTAAAAGCCCTTTGTTTATTTGCTTTATTGGTCTTGTGAGTGAGGCAGGCAAATTACAGACATCACATTAATCTGTTCTAAGGGAAATGGAGGTTTCAAAGTCTTCTTATTCTCTCCATGCAAGCATGTGACAAGTAATGCTTACAAACGTCTGTTGTTATTGGTTTAGACCACCCTGGGTCTTTTTAAACTACACCAAACTAGTAATCACCCTGAAATACCTCCTCTCACAATGTGTTTAGATCATACTCATGACAGTTTTGCATTTAGTCATTGTGGGATCTCTCACAATTACTCTCTTACAATGTCATACAACAGGGTTGTAGGGTCAGGAACTGCTTTACTGAAACTGATGAGCCTTCAAAAATCAGCTAGTTGGTAATCGGTAGTGATGATCAGGACCTGCCTTGAAAAAGCACGTGATCTCAGAAGGTCTGTCTTTTCAGGCCAGTCATATGCTTTGATGGGGTCATCCACAAAGAAGTCCAGCAGTAAGTACTCATGGCTAAGGAACAGAAAAAGCTTCCTACAACTTCCTTCCCCCAAAAGCAATGCACTGGATCAGCTCTTTCTATTCACAGTCCAGCGCCCAAGGACAATTGAGAATCATGCTTTGTTTTACAAAATAACTTAATTTAGTCTACACCAGCTCTATTTTAAAACATTTTTTGTGCATCCCTAGTCATAGTTCATGACACTTTGTAATACTCAAAAAGAACATTTTTCAAGTATCTTCCTGCTCTCCAAATTTCATATCCACCATAAAGCTGTATTAAGCCACCTATCTCACATTTTACATCACTGCAACATTTTGAAAGAAAACAAAGGGTAGGAAAGTTAACCAATTAACATATATTTCTTCACGATGTTTTTGAATAAATCAGCATGAGAATATAAAAATAATTGCTTTTTCAAAAGTACATATAGATGGATAGAGGACTAAGAGTCAGAATTTAATACATTTTGTTTTCAATTCCATGTTTACAGTGAATGAGTCACCTTTCGTTTTCATTTCTTGGAAACTCTGGGTAGATCAGTAAATTAATGAAAATTTTGACGTATTTTTTGCTCTAAGATCTGACTAGCTGTTATGCTCTTTTTATCTTAATTTGGATGTATATCAATTGATTTTGTGAATCCTATGCTAAACGTGAAAACCTGCCTTTTTCGTTTGAACATAGACATTCCTGAACTGAACTAATTTTCAAATAGTTTTTCACAGTTTCAGAGTCAACTCTCCAACCTCAGATTTTCATGACATAGCCTCTATCTATTCATCTGAAGACTGTCTTTTCCGTTTATTATTTCAAATCTAGCACAACAGTTATATAATGTGCTCATATATGAAACGTGATCAGTGACACTGATGGTGAGACACTGGTCATGTTACATTGCTTCACTTCAGCACTTGCAAAATATGGCAAGACAGTTGTACAGATGAAAACATCAAATCCAGCCTCGATGAACACACAACTCTTCAATACCCCAGCCCTGCCTTTCACATGGAAATTACAGTTCACATAATCACCCTGAAGTTATCCTTACTCCAACACACAACTCACAGCCTACCTGAAGTAGGAAAGAACTTCTCTGAAAAGGCAGAGACTGGCTGCAATGTTAAAAATATTTTCACCTACATTTGTGTGTTGTATTCACTGTCCTTAGTGACCTCAAGATTGAGAACCAAAAATCCTAAAATTAAAGCTTCAATGAAGTTACTTTTGATACTCTGAAAATTCTGATACAACTCACAAGTTTAGAAAGAACAAGCTACCTTGACACATCGCTATACATTTCATAAACAACAGTCACTGCTCAGTAGTCTGTCGGTCATTTTGCACTCAATGAATTTCCTAAACATCTCGGAACAGAGGTAAGGAACAGCTTTAAAGGAACACCTTTAAAATATTTGGGCTGGCATCCTGGCCCCATCAGACCTTTATCACTGACTTTAAAAAAAAATTTTTAAAAAAAAAAGAAGAAAATTTAAAGTCATTTATAAAGCAAAATTCTTGCTGGTCTCAAGGTCATTTTACACAAGAAAAGAAAAAGGCCAAGATTACTTTGTTCTACCCGACCACAAGAAAGAAAATTCTAACATTTGAGAAGTCTGTCCATTTAAACAGAAAGCAGTAATATCTGCAGCGTTATTGAGCAGGCATTTCAATTAGAAACTTACTCCTACAAATACTAAAAAATCAAAAGAATCTCTAGAAAATAGAGAATGATTGCAACAGATCAGTTAACCCACACACAACTTCAGTCCAACCCTTAACAACTATGACACCACACGTTTTTAAATCCCACAGAAAGCCTTACTTTGGTAATACAGTTGAGCTATCACTGGCTCAAGCTAAAAATAGTAAGTAACAGCAGCAGAATCAATCAAATGTTACATTCCTTCACAAGTGCTAAAAAGGATCAAGAATTAGGAAAATACATAGAAAAATTTTGACATTCTTTGGAAATCTTTCAGTAAATAATGGAAAATACCTCTACCGATTAGTTTACTAATAGGGAAACCAGGTAGATATGATAAAAATGTACATTCAGTAACATAACCAAAAATGCCTATTTAATCAGTGCACGTTCTTTGACAAGTTTAAAGCTAAGCAATTTTTGAACATTTAAAAACTGAGTGTTGAAAATATGGATTATTGAATATGCAGACAACCAAATATTTATGAAATCCAATGAGTGATAGGTAATAAACATCGTATGAGGGCATTCTTCCTAAAGTACTATGTCAGAAACACACCCTGTCAATGTATAATATATACATGCATTAATAAATTGAGTTGAAAGGTTTAAAAGGAGTACAGACTCAAACTCTACAATTTACAAACACCTTAATTCAGCCACGGAAAAATTCTCCACGGAATCCATTCTCCCACGGATCTGAAAGCCAGTCCTTATCACACCTAGCAGTTTCTTCATGGTGCAGTGTAACTACTCTATTTCTCTTGTAGCCCTATTCTCTCCTCCTCTATGTCAATGGACCATTCAGCAACTCTGAGGAAAAAAAGAAAAGGGAGGTAGCTCTCTTTTTGAGTAGCAGATGGGGAGATGCACTTGCATGGACAAAGAAAAATCCCTGTGGTCCCAATCATTGACAGCTAGGACATTAATGATAACTGAGCTTTATTTCCCTATGGTTGCCAAGGGTATCCTATAATATTTCCTAGGTACTGCATCAAGGATTAAAGAAGGGGTGGGGGTTACAGGGGAGACAAACCATCTGCCATTTCTATCTTGTTTAGACTTCTGTAGGAAGAAGAAAAGTTTTTCGTATCTCCTCTTGTTCTGCTGGAGGGAGGAAGTCAAGTCCCCAGCCTGCATACTGCACACCAACAGGACGGGACTGCAAAGCAGGAGGAGACAGTGGCTTCAGCACTCTCTGGCCACGTAAGATCACTATGCCACCCAAAATACAAAACAAACAGGGAGGATGCCTGTATGAGCAGCTGTGTAAACAGCCAGGGCTCTTGTCCAGTTGGAAGAAATAATGAGATATTTAAGATTCAGACACTAAAATGTATTTATATAAAACAAACTCTAGGAAAAGCACAGTTATGTCATTTTTTCTGAATAAGCTATGCATACAAAAAGGACAAAAAAGATTTTATCAATTTGGATCATCTTTTACGGTCATACCAATTTAACAAGAAAACTGCAAGCGTATATAGCAAAAAATTAAAAAGAGCTTCAGTTATTTCACAAAGCCAAGGAAAAACCTCAGAGGTTATTCACAAGAATTTAAATCCATGTTTCCATAATATCATCTATGATATTGAGAATACTTTTGAGACTGCAACAATATGTGACCCAAAAAGAGACCTATAAATATACTTAAACTCTACCAATGCTAAGTTACATAATAAAGTTAGAACAGAAATTTTAAGCATGTTCTTTTCTTCCGACATTTATAATTTTCTTGATCCTGCAGGTCAAAAATACTAACAGTCAGAATATCACTGCTCATCATACTTTTTATTTTCAGTTTGTCATTGAAAACAACCTGGTATAATGTTGTCTCACTAGCTTTTTGTTCCAAAATCCTGTAACCTTACGTCCCTAATGGCTGCTGTGATCAATCATGTGAAAATTATTGCAGCAAATGTTGAAATTGGAAAAAAATAAGATTAATTCAGGTTGTACTAGAAGGGATATGTAAAGCACATTATACTGCTCAGTTTTAAATAGGTCATGAGCTAGAAGGGAAATGAACACCTCTCACGTACCAGGGAGCTGTGTAATGTTAAAAATTTTACATTTTCTCTGACACATTAGGACGAACAGAAATCTACTGAATTCTCTATTACTGTAGTAACACTGAAGCAGTTTCATTCTGATAAAATTTATTCATTAAAAAATTAAAGACTGTGGAAGCCAGAATAATTTCTCCTAACAAAATGGAAGATAGCCATATTCCATAGTACACTGGAACAGTTGGAATTCTTTTCCCGTAGAACCAGATACTGTGCGGTTCAACTTTAAGATTTTTTCACACTGCAGCCCTGAAAGATTTATACCCACTGCACATCATGTATTGACTGAATGGCGCTCATTTATTTTTTGAGAATGTTTGGAAAGAATGGGTTATGTTCCAACTCTTCTTTTCACAAGCTTCTGAAATGCTGTCCATGAGAATTTAGGCCAGTACTAACAGGAATGCTGGCAACTTCCTGTTAAATCCAGTTTGATGCAAAGCCCAACAGACAGACCCTTCTCTGATAGCCACAGATTCTCTGTTAGTCCAATGGTTATATAGCTGTCTCTATTTTTATATTTTTCAAGCACTTCTTGTCACAGTCATTTAACAGTAAATAGGTTTTTCAGAGAAGGTCGAAGGTCCTAATATTTACAAATCTCCAAAATCTTTTCTCTTTGTAGAAGATTGTAATGTAACTATATAATTTGGAATCATACTGAGCTCTGTCTTCACTGATTACTGAATTCTTGCCAGGGTAAGCTGCAGGCCATTCCCTTAATTTTTCATTATCACATGACTACTGTAAGCTTTAAAAGCAGTTCTTAAAAAGAGTAAGTGTGGTTATAATTTTTCATCACAGATGCCTGCTCTCTTCCACACTTCTTCTATACTCTGTTATTCCAAATAGGTTTAGCTTTTTTAATGGGTTCTAGGAACTATTGCAGTTTCCGAGTAAACTCCTGTGAAGATCTGAAATATTTTCAGTAAAAAGGATGTTTCCAATTTCTTTTTCAAAGTTGTCAAGTACTTCCTGACAAGCCAGCGTGTCTCACAAACAAACAAAACAGTTAGTGTTAATACTAAACAGAATTTGTGTCCTATACCTAGGATCTTGTCTCCGTCTGACGCCAGCTGTCACATCCATTTTAAATGCAGACACATCTCTCTACATGCAAATGGGGTGTCTGCGCCTCTTGAACTGCACATGACTTAAAAGCAGTTCAAATGCCCCTCCCACGTTGCTGGTCACATGAGTAATCTCCAACTAGGGGAGCAGGAATGCAAGGGAGGATATTAGATAATCAAAAGCCCTGGCTCTCCAAGGAAGTAGGCCACCATCACCGAGTCACCCCAGGGTTCAGCTGTATCCTGAGTGATCACAGGAACCCTGCTTGTGAATTTAAAGTCAGCTTTCCCTCCCTCGGGCTTTCCAAGGTGTTATGCTATGTCTCTCGTGGCTATTGCACATACAAAGGTTAGGGCATGCGGTCAGAAGGCCAGGAACTTTGACCACATGGGGTACACTGTGTTTCTTGATATTCTGATCCCTGTTACAAAATGGATATAGCATTTCACTTACCAGTTCTTTTGTTTATTAAAAATGCAAGAGGAAGATGAAAACATACACAAAAGATTAGATTTCCCACCAGCATCACTGCTTCGTACCAAGGATTATTAGCTGAGGACCTATTCCTGGGGAAATGTTGCAAAAACAATGAACAGAATTTATGCAGATTTAGAAATATATTTACATCAAATATTACTAAAAAGTACTGTTGTTCTGACTGTCAGTCTAAACTACTTTTCTAAATAAAATACTATTTCCTAAATAAAAGTAAAGTGAAAGTATCATTACCTAAACTCCCCTATCTATTTTATTTGGAGGAATCCCAGCCAAAGCTTTCTGCCGTCATGCCTTCAGCCAAGATCACTGACACAAGAAGAAAATTAAGGCTTTAATGAGAGGCATGTACACCCCACTGAGGACACAGTGCAGCTGGAGCAAAACCCTATGCCAATTCTTAGAACAGTGAGAGATGAGGCAAACGCCTATATAGTTACCGGGTTGGCTGAAATATCTCTGCCTTAAACATAGACCCAGAAAGTCAGAATTGCTGCAGGGAAGCACAAGACCTGGATGTCTCAAGGTCACACATAAGGAGTGGCTCTAAAATTTGTTCCAGTATTACTAGTTTATCACAGACCTGGAGAGCTACTAACCAAAACCACAGTGAATTTCATATATATTCTTTTCCGGCTACTGGGCTACTGTTCGAGGAAACTATCCATGGAGAAGTAGAACAGTTTATATGTGTGTGATAAGAGACAATGACCATTTAGGCAAGGAATCATAAATGAATTATAATTACAGAAGCTACCAAACACATTCAGCTTTACCTAAGTAAAATTGAAAAAATAAAAAAAAAATTATCCATATGTTTCAAACACGACTATAGATAACATCTCCGGATTATTTCTTACATTTCATGTGCTGTTCCAAAAGCTTTGGGTTACAATACCTGAAATTATCCTTATGTTTGATTTTGTTGATGCAATGCACCAGGTGAGTACTTACAGCACAGAGCTGTATTATTTTTGCTTGATTGTTTCTTCTTTAACTGGGAGTGATTAAGTTGAATCCGCAGCAGTTTGCCTGCTCTACCGTGTCTGTCGTTACCTATTTTCAGACACGAAGTGACTTTATATAGATAGTACACGATCTTCTGCAAAAGATTATTCAAAAATTCCTTGTAATTTGTATGTGAGCACTCATTTTGTCTCCACACCAGTCCTGTGAGAAAAGCACAATGTTTGAAAGGTCTGGAGCAGCACAAGCCAGAAGCAACAGTGACAAGATAAAGCTCATGTTTGATACTTCTGTGCAGATTTAGAAGTGGCTGTATTAAAATTTTGGCAGATGGACAATGGCACAACTACTCAGTGATGTCTTCCCCTCCCTGATCATAGTCAAAAAGCGATTTTGGTGTGAGAAGCACTAACAGATCTTTGAGTAACAGGTCAAAATTAAGCAAGTCATCAGCATAGCATACAATACAGTATTAAAAAGAATTGCTACAATATCTGCAGTCTCAGATGGCAGGAAATACCCAGGTAACTGAAGAAGTAGGACCTGGGGGGGGGGGGGGCGGCAGAGGAAGTATCTCCACTTACTGCTTCTCCACACTGCTAGTCCCAACTTGGCAAAGCTATATGGCAATAGACTGGTAAAATACTATCTTTTCAGTGCCATACTGTGATAAAGTTAAAATTTGAATCGTGTTCTTTTACCTAAACCAGAAAGGCCTTGGTCAATGCTTTAATTTTATTCTAAAGCAGGAAAAGACCTCTTATATGATAGAGGGAACTAACACTTAAGGGTTAATAGCAGAGCCATTGTCTAGCAGTTGTTAGTGTAATCTTTTGTAGCTAGCAACTCGGATAGATAAGATGCTGTTGTAAGCATAATAAATATTGTAAGCAGAAGTTACAAAGGCTCTGTAGATAGCAGGATGCTTGAATTACTAAATTAACTAACAATTCCTGACTGAAACCATACTGTGGTACGTCCTCCCACTTGATAAGAGCAGACCTTGAGCTGGCTCGTTAGGCCTCCTATGTAATAGCTGTGACAAGATAAGTGTCCTATGTAAATCACTAATAATGAACAACTGTGAAAGGATCAGTGATAAAGGACAAGATAACCCGATGCCTCGTTATATTCCAAGAGTTGAGGAACTGATGAGTTAATTAAGTGACCATATATAGACAAAGGAAGCCCAGAGTTCAACTAATGGACACAGTGAGGGAGACTATGGACAACCACAGGAGAGGGAAAAGACCCTCACCCTAATTTTACTGCGCATACTTGGACTATGTAAATTACTTCCAGGAACTCATTACCATAAGACCGCCTTTTCTAAGGAATGTAATGAATATGTATATCTTGATTGCATATAACCCCTGTAAGTTAAGTACCCCAGCGCGCACGATTTTGGTGGAGTGACCCCCGGTGCTGCCCAGTGCTGAATAAACATACCTACTTTATAACCTTCTAGGTTGTGGAGTCTGTTTACCGCACGTCATATATCCAAAATATAAATTCAGTTCACAAATATCACCATCCGTCAAAACAGACTGCATTTTGTTGCAGCTTAACATTGCTAAAAAAGTTTGTGCTGATTTCACTAACAAGCCAGAAGCTAAAGAACCATGTAAAACCAAAGCTATCCTGCAGGCTGTTTTAAATTAACATCTACATTGGAACATTCAGATTTCTTGCCATAATTTTTTAATAATTGCAACTAGACTAGCACATCGAAAGCCGATATGCTGACCATATACCTGATGCGTACATGTCAGTATATAGCACTACCACTCTGCATAAGAAAGGGTTGTAGAACAAGTCCACGAGTAAGAAAAATCATCTTATCATTGCAAACTTGTGCAGCAAAGTGTTACAATTAGCACCACAGTATAGACAAACTCTTTATAACACAGAGTTATCTCCACGCAGATGTCACTCATCACTGCTTTTTAAAATACACTAAAATTCACTTAAAAAAAAAAAAAAAAAAAATCCCATCTTCCTGTAACACAGCTGGTTTGGAGCTTTCAGCACTTGCCGCCCGAACATACAAATACATAGTGTTTTTTGCAGCAACTTTATGGACTCTTCTGCTACCAATGTTCTCAACAGGCATTTTTTTTTTCAAGTGTGGTCAGCCAGTTAGCCATTGAAGTCTTAAGTCAGTGAGATATATTTTTAAGAAGCATTAGGCACGTAACACCAACCATTCAATGAGAGTGTAGCTAGCAATTTGGAAAACCAGGCTCATGCATTTGAAAACACTGATCTGACTGCATGATACAAGGACCATAACTGAAAATGCATAATCCCACATCAAGACCTAGGCAACTTGTTCAGCAAGTTTATCAAGTGCAGTATGAAGATATTTGCAGAGAGAAGTTAGAAAGCGAGCAAAAAGGAAGACTCTTCTAGATTAGGGTAGAGAGAGGAAAAAAAATCTGTAGAAGACAACCAAGAAAAACCAACCTGCTTTGAGAACATGCCCAGTTTCTTCTCCCCAAGAAACTTACTACAAAGGTTCTAAAGTCCCATCTTCAAATGCACACAACATACTGCCTGGAATTCATTACCTAGTGAAAAACCAGCTCTGGCTCTATTAGGTAGGTAGTTAATAGTTTCAAAGAAAAAAATATTTAGGGCATGAAGTTTTGCCAGCATAACCCAAGAGTCACATTCTACTCTTGGAAATTTCAGTCTCATACATGCGTTTCTATCAAATGCTCTCCTTTTACCACTATTTTTTGCTCATTACTTCACGACTATTTCCCACCCTTTCAGCTCTGTGGAAAGAGGAAAAAAAAAAAAAAAAAGGAAAAAAAAAAGTTTGATGTTCCCTCTGCACTTAATGCCATCTATTCCTTAGACTTGCACAGACATGTTGCAAATATTGGTCTACAACAGCAAAGCTTTGAAGGACATGATTTAGGAATCAGTTGGAATACTTGCCTATTTGTGGTTAAAAAGGTACTCAGATGCTTGGCTGATTCAGGATCCCAGTAGTTTCAAAGAACAAACAAACATTAACAACAGTCTCCACATTTTCCAGGTTGTATAGATAAATAATAACTTCCTTTTTGGCTTTTTGGGAATTTATTTAAAAGAGAAACAGTGTTCGCCTGCCTGCAGGAGCTGCTGTGATTAAAACATCATTATTACATGAGTAAATCAGGATGGAAAACTGGAACAGACAATTCTTTAAGAAATTATCTTAAAATTATGTCCAACTGTGGATGTTATGGTTCCTTAAGAATTCAGGGACTGTTCGGAATTGTATCAGAAAGAGTAATACAGAATCTCAAGGTATATATTGTCTGCCATTTTAAAAGCACCAAAGCACATATCATGACTCCATACTGAGTATACAACATACTAAACATAAAGCTAACTTTTAAGTATCTTCCAGAATACATTAAATTTCTGTGTCTTCCCCATAATTTTATGAGTAAAGGGACTAGACAGTGTTTTCTCCTGCATTCAGAAATAAGTTCACCTCTGAGAAAAGGTCATCCATGAAAAATTTCAGCCTTAAGGATAAATATTTGGAAAGCTCTGCACATATAAAGCAGAATGCCAAAAGAAAAATATTATTGTAACTCAAACCACAGACTGATGTTTCAAACCAGCAAATTTTGAAGGAGAAATATATTCTACTGCTACTGCAAATTTTTACTTCCTCACCAAAAATAGTGGCCAAAGGAATTTATTTTCCTTCAGAAGTCACTCATTTGGAAAATGAAAATTTTTTGTTTAAATAATTTTATCAAAGACATTTTAACTCTCTTCTTCTAGATAAACTGTATGGAATAAAGAAAAAATTATCTGAAGTTATGGGAGAGCACATTTTTAACTCTATTTATAATACCAATAAGAATAAGGAATTCATGCACAAATATAAGGCACAAACTATAACAGTGGGTAACAACCTGATTGGATTTATTTCTAAAACTAATATTAATAGCCTGTAGGTAGACTTTTTTCCCTCACAGAGAATTCTAATGAGTTACATCCTTGTCTATTTTGCAATTTCTTTTAATAACACACACTAGAGACCAGGAAGTCTCTCTGTCATTCCATTCCAAAGATTATAGCCTGAAAGTTCGCTCTGTATGGGAAAGTATACTGGAAAATCTATATAGAGTATAATTTTATTTATTTGTCTATTTACTTAAAACCTTTTTATACCATTTCAGATTTACTATCTCCCACTCCCATGCTGCAATTTAATGCAACAAAATCTTCCAAACCTAGACTAATTATGTTATCCTCAGGGTATTCATAATAATGTTATCCTCAGGGTACTCAGCCCCCTAAGCTGGAAGACAGGGACGGCGAGCAGGATAAAGCCCCCATAATCCATGAGGAAGATGTTAACGACCTGCTATGCCACCTGGACCCACACAAGTCTATGGGGCCGGATGGGATCCACCCGAGGGAACTGAGGGAGCTGGCGGAGGAGCTTGCCAAGCCATTCTCCATCATTTACCAGCAGTCCTGGTTAAC
>VZTQ01011643.1:57745-100918 GCA_013400755.1 Pelecanoides urinatrix
CTTATGAGGAGCGGCTGAGGGAGCTGGGGGTGTTCAGCCTGGAGAAGAGGAGGCGGAGGGGAGACCTCATCGCGCTCTACAACTACCTGAAAGGAGGTTGGAGCGAGGGGGGGTCGGTCTCTTCTCCCAAGTAACAAGTGATAGGACAAGAGGAAATGGCCTCAAGTTGTGCCAAGGGAGGTTTAGGCTGGACGTTAGGAAAAAATTCTTTACTGAAAGAGCAGCCAGGCCTTGGCACAGGCTGCCCAGGGCAGTGGTGGAGTCCCCATCCCTGGACGTATTTAAAAGACGTGTAGATGAGGCGCTTAGGGACATGGTTTAGTGGGCATGGGGGTGTTGGGTTGACGGTTGGACTCGATGACCTTAGAGGTCTTTTCCAACCTTAATGATTCTATGATTCTATGATTCTATAATAAGAATTGTAGTTTCTCAGCTAAACAGCAAGTATACACAGATATGTATGTACATTTTCCTGTATTTTCGTTATATATAGAATATATTTTCAAGTTCATTACCGGTGGTAAATAAACCACAAGTATATTATATACATTAAAAAAGAAACGTGGTTGAAAACTCTTTCTGCTCAGGCATTTTCAGGGATGAACTCTAGAAGGAAGAGCAGGTCAAAGAAAGGTCAAATATCTTCCATTTCAATGTGCACTTTAAATAATCCATTTGCTCCATTATTTGCACTGAGAAGCACTGAGAACTCACTTTGTTCTCATGAAAATTTATGCATAATTAAATGCACTGCATACAGTTTACCAAACATGGATCTTTATATTATACCTTCAAGAATTGTTTCGGACACTTACATGAGCCCCTCTCTATCCCACATTTCGGCCACGTTTGACATGACTTTGTGATTTCACTGGCTTTTGGGCAGCCTGCAGCACAGAAGACTCTAAAATACAGCTCTGTTAACATTTAGATTTAAAGATTCAGTCAGGACTATAATGGAGAGCAAAATAAAACTATACATTGTAAATGTCTATTGGAAAGACTATATATAACTGCAAGTGAAAAGAACTGTGAGAAGCAGCATTATATTTTTTTTATCCACCAACAGTAAAGAAAAAACAGGAATAACAAAAAGAAGATGACTTCAGAAGTGTCTGGGGCTCAAATTAATTTTAATACACCTTGATAAGCTGTCTCCAAAGTGTTTCACATTCATACATGTTTTGATTAGGAACAGGAAAACCACTCCGAATACACAAAGGCCAATTCTATCAGCAGTCAAGGCTCACATTGCTTTCCTATGAACTATTAACATTTGTTCCACAGAAGAAGACAGGACACGTGTGTGTAATCCAGCAATGCCATTACCTTACACCTGCTCTTCCAAAGGGGATCCTCACAAGCAGCATTCTGAACTACAAATTCTGATTCTTCGGGTTAAGTTACATAAATTCATATACTTGTTCCTGAAGCTGGAAGTCCCTGATTCAGTCCCTAATACTGGCCAACGCAGCGATTACCACAAATATACATTGGATCAGCTTGATGATATTTTTCTGAAACATGCAGGCAGCCACTCCCACTAAAAAAGAATCATAACCATTAATGGTCAAAATAAATAAATAATCTGCTGTGTTTGTTGAAGATGGATGATTATATTTATTACTGATAGATAACAGGAGTTTTGCACCTTTCCATCAGGTGAGCATACAAAAAGATAAGAGAGTGGGAGCCCTTTGGTAAAGCTGTGATTTAACACTGTGCAAAACAGCATAGGAGACATCTTCAAAAAGAGGGAGAAAAGAAAAAGAAAAGATAAAACCAAACAAAACCCAGAGCTGTGCTAGGAGAGAGCTCCTATATGAGATCTGAGAACCTGACAGCTCTCCAGCCACACTGTCCCTGAGGCTCACTCAGGTCATTGCTTCCTGTCCCACTCTACCCCATCATTACTGGTCCCCCAGGAAAGAACCCTCATCGCCTCACCTCTGTTCTTTTCAGGTGCCACTCAGTCCACACAGAGGCCACACCTGCTGTATCCCACTGTCTGTCCTGCTGTACCCTGAACCCTAGAAGTCACAAGCAGAGCCCAGCATACTCTGTGCCTTCTGAGAAGAAGGAGCTGCCTCCTCTCTCCAGGAGAGTTTCCTCCCTGCTTTGTGGCGAAAGCATTTTTAACAGACTTGAACACACACAGAAGTTCTACTGGCTACCTCATGCTGGTCAAGAAGTAGGCAAAAACTGAGATTCTTCGTAGCTTCTTTAGGCTGCAAGAATTCAGCTGCAAATTGGAGCAAAATGGGCAAGAGCACACCTGACAGTAGTTCATACAATTTATTCACAGCAGATTTTGAAAAACATCTCTTGGATTCACAACATTCCACAATTCTTGGCCTTCTAGGCATCGCAATGAGAAGAAAGATGGGTTATTATCTTTTTACTTAGGCCACTGTTAAATTGTAAATGCTGGAATAATACGATTCCATCTTGTTAACAGCAGTCCTTCAGACTTGTAAGATCCTACGACTATCGTGAAATGTTACATAACTGAGCTTTGGAAGATTAAATTATATTTTGATAGAAAAGCAAATTAACTTTCAATGTGGGAAATTTTTTAGGTCCACTGCCTTTCAACCAAGCATTTCCACACACTGTAAAAAAAAAATTAGCTATCTGTATACCAAGTAAGACCCCACTAGAAATATTTGAACATGCTGGTTCAGCATATTAAGAGATCAGCCAAAATGAGACTGCTTTACTATCAATCTGACTTCGTGTACAATACTCTCCAAGTTTACAGAAACCTTTTTCTGCACAAATGAGTAGTGCAATACAATACTCTGCATTGAAGCCTCTCCTCAGCTCTTCTTCCTCAAGCATAACTCCCAGTGAAATCAAGGGAAACTTTACTCAAAACAGGACTGAAGAGTCCCAAAAGTAGTGGTGCCTCCAGTTTAGGACTATTTGTCCCTGGCGACAGGCCGTGATCAAGCATGAAATCCTTGCTCCACCGAAATCAAGAGGATCCTGCCACTAGGCGTCTAGATTTCACCTTTTCTGCTTGGTGTGTTTGTGCACTTGAAGTGCTACAACATTGCTCTTTAGAAGGGGGATAGCAAACTGGCAGGGCAGAGACTATATTTGGTCTATGCGCCTTTCTTGTCTCCATGTATACTGCATATTACTAAGGTCACAGTTCTGTGCATGTCATCATAGCAGGAACAGAGAAGCAAAAGCAGTTTAGTCTATCAGAGAATTTTAAGTCGGCTACAGGGCCATCCCAACATGACAGGCCCTAGGGGTGTGGCTTCACCAAACATGTAAGTGAAGATGGTCCCTCTTTCCAATATGCTGCATGCATGGTGTTAATGGAAGTCCATGAAGAGACATGTGGATCAATTAAAGTGCTTTGATGGAAATTCACAGAAGGAAAGAATATGGATGCTTGTGTCCAAAACAGCAGACATTGTAGAGATGGTTAACACATTACTTAGATATCCAATAAAAAGGTAAAAATAGATCTGATCATACTAACAGTTACAATGAGCGCGTGTACACATTAAATTCCACTTTCTTTTCCAGCCTTGCAACGCAACTATCTAGAAATTATGTTTCTGAAGTGCTTTTGTATTTCATGTATTACAGTGTATCATGTATATTATATAGGTCAAATATATGTCTAAAACAAGAATAACTGTAAATATTTACATATTTCATGAGTAATCTTAATTATTCCTAGCTTATTCACACCTATACAGGCTGTACTCAGGTTTATTAAGTACTCCATTTACTCAAGTCCCTCCACATGCAAGAAGAGATTCTTTTCACCATAAAGCCTCGTAATATAGGCTGACTTTAAGAAAGACTGCAGAATTGCAGTTTACGCTGCATCAAGTTAAGACAGTGTTTTACAAAAACAAAGCACCATAAATCTGACATAGAACAGATCTGTGAACTATACAGTACTGAAAACCTTGAGATTAACTAACCAAAGTCACTGCTACTGCAGTAAGGAAATAACCAAAATAAAATTATAACAGTTGTCTCTTGCTGGACAAACTATGCTGTTTAAATATAGCTCCTGCCATCAAGTGCCTAAAGAACCAGAATTATACTGAGCTACTGAATGTTCAAAAGGAATCCAGAGCTTCTCTGCATGCAAATTTTTTTTTGGCTGGTTTGTTTGTTTGTGATTGTTTTTAACAAGACTGGGGAGATTAGGTTTTGTATGAACCATCTCTTTTATTCATATATAAAATACTCTGAAGACTGACCATGGATGAGAGATGAACGCTAAGCATCAACACTGTTTAAGGAAGCGCTCAATAGCTGCGTAAGAAAATTACAGACCTGTAAGGCTAAGATGAGTGTGAGAAGAAGAATCTGCTGGAGTTCTTTGACGATGTAGCTGCTGAGACAGATACGGGAGATACATTTTTAAGCTCTGACAACCAGTGTGTTTTGCTGTCTACACACAGTACAGTAACCCTTCAAATTTGTACAGAAATCTCACCGTCAATTACTGAAGTTTAAAACTCTCGAATTTGAAGGGGAGGAAGGTTAGTGAAGTTTCAGTTTGTTATCTGGCAAGAGAGGGCACAAGGTGCCTCTGCGTTACATTCAGAGTTGTAATCAGTTCAAAAACCATAATAAAAAGACCCAACTCCAGCACTGTTGAAGGCAGTAGCATAATGGAATACAGCATTATGGTTAACATGTTTAAAAGCAAGGAACAGGGAAGGTGCAGCTGCTGTTGATAATGTGCACCCAGTGTCCTTGGTCAAGTCTTGAGGCCCTAACAGTTCTTTTAGTAGAAGAAAACCACACAATAGAGCTGAACACAGCCTTTGCTGCAGCCACCATGCCCTGCCTAGAGGGCAACACCTGCATATCTAAAAAACACCTTTCCCTGATTACTCTTCTTGCAAGCCCTTCTGTCAGAGACAGTCTTGGATTTCACAGAGCTGGAGTTGTTGCCAATCACCAGAATTATGTCTTCCAGAATTACTTTGAACCCAATAAACACTGTCTCAAAAGGCTTTTCCGAGCCTTTTGCAGGGGAGGGGGAAACAAAAGACAAAGAACCCACAACTCCATACAGGTTGTTATACTTGCGTAGGACATTAATGGGATTAGTTGCAGGTACCAACTCAAAACCAATCTGATTTTTGGGATACAAGTTTGTAGGGTTTTTTTTACTTATTCGCTCATTATTAATTGGATTTATAATTATATATAATTCATGCAGATTAAAACTTGTCTGTGTAGTGCATTTTTATTACTGTAGTAAATCTAAAGGACCAAGTCCAACCAAATGCCAGTTTTAAGACTGGAGATTATTTTGGTGAATTTTCTACTTTTGTGGTAAGGATATTCAATACAAAAGTCAGAGACAAATATATAGCTGTATTGCTCCATTGTTACTAAATCACTTTTCAGAGAAGAAACACACTGTATGATTTAGCTCCGTTCCAATGTAGCTTTACAGCTCAGAACAAAGAAGCTAGCATCCTGTGATAAACCCCCACTAACGTGCTGAAGAACAACAGCAGGTACTTGTCACAGTTTATGAACTTTTTTAAAAAAAACTACAAGCAATACACACTACAAACCAGTGCTACAATAAATTGCTTTAATTTTAGCAATAAAAAATGCTAACAATACCACTGAATTTCTATCACTTACAATCTTACATCCTTTCACTTGTCAGAAGCAAGTCTAGCAAATTTAACGACTGTCATAACCTCTGTCTATTCTCAGAGTCATCACTGTTTGCTTGTATGTGTACCAACGTTACTGATTTCCTACTTAACTCCTTACTAATCTTACAGAAGTTCTTTAAGACAATATAATTGAGATATTTTGATGGATCTTTAGAGGTAGGGTCACTGGAAAGACTGTGCAGCAGGGTTCAAATATCAAGGTGATAGGTATACAAGAACATATAAGAGGCAGAGTATTTTGTTTATTTTTTTTCACTTGCCAGACATCAATAGAGGAGGAAAATATTTTTAGTGTGGCACATACAAGCCAGGACATACAAGGATATCTTATGTGTCACTATTACTTGTTGCCAGAAGTACTATGGTCGATGAAATGTCATTTTGCAATGCATTTCGAGAAACTCTTTCCTGTCTTATTCCCTAGAAATCATGTTGAAAATCTTCTGTTTTCTTCTATGGTTAATCATTATATAAAGAATTATGATGCTTTAAACAAAAAAACTCAATTGAAAATGAAAGATCAAAATATTACATTCCAAAATGCTTTGATATGGACTTTTTGTATTCTCACAGATTAGGTCTAGAACTTCAAGCTACGTTGTGAACCTCACTTCTAGAAAATGTTGCTAACTATGGAGGGTTTAGCTAGACTTGTTTTAATCTCCAGGCTAATAATATTTTTGATCATTTACTTTTTATTAATGTGAATTTATTATTTATCATATATTTAAGTACTGCAATCTACATTATTTCTGTTACCCTTTGTTTAAAAGCAAATGTATCAAGAAAGATCATGAAGTAACCCAAATAATCCATAAGTCCACCTAAGGTCGTGCCTGCTGTTCAATACATGACATAATGAAAAATCTAGAGCATGAATGAAAAATAGAAAGCTGATCTTTTTAAGATTACAGCACCCCTTTGAATGCTAGGAAGGACTTAGTAAGGTGTATTTTTTTGAATGGTTGACTGTGGTCTTGTTCAGCAAGTGATTGAGCGGTGCTGAACAACTTTCAAACTCGCTGTAGTTGATTAGCATTACCTGGACAACTAATGTCAAAATACAGCAATTCTATCTGGTCAAAACTCTTCTCTCACCCCTCTTTTTTTTTTCCTTTTTTTAAAAGTTTTTCAGAAATGAAATGTTGACAATATTAAAATAATTTTGTGTAAGCTAGTTTCGGTGGAAATGCACTTTCAAAAACAAAATTATTTTCCAATTTTTTCAGGGTAGACACAAGTTGTAAATTTTTAGAGAGCTAACTGGATCCTGGAAGCAATTTTGTAATATATAAATGTATTCTTGCTTATGTTTATGCCACCACTCCATGCATGTGAATCCACTTACACGTTTAAACAGTGTAAGTTTAATTGGATTACAGCCATGAAGACTGATGCTTCAAGTCTCTGTACTCAGAAGTCTCATTCAACTCAACAGGATCTTTATCCACTAAAAAATGGCAGAACCAAAGCCATATGGCCTTTTGGCTTGGATTATAGTATCATATGAATATTGACTTTTTACTCTCCCAAGGGTGAATTAACATAGTCATGGAATATGCAGTGCCCTAAGGAAGTATTTGTGCCCAAAAGCTAGAGCTGACTCTTTAAAATCACAAGGCCTGTTCTTTCACAAATGTTTCTAAAGTAAAGCATTGGACTTCAGTCAGTGACTGTTAAAACATTTACAATGCAAATAGATAATGTACTTTTACTGTTTTGTTTTGTTTTCTTTACCTCTGCACCAACAAATTTAGACATACACATGAAAAGAATTTCATCTTTTAAAGTAATCAGTTTAGAGGTCAGCTGTTCCATTATGCTGAGGTGGCTAACACAGGATTCCAATAAAATTACTCATGTGAGTAATGCTTTAATGAACAAACCATTAACATCCTGCAGACTTCCACAGATATAGAGGAAAATAAATTACAGTCCATATTTCTAAATGGTTTGTCTTATTTCTGTCATAAATAAGTGTATATCATTTATATCCCCACAAAAATTCGACTTTATAAAAAACCCGTTTATTTCTATACCAGTCTTCCCCAATACACTGTAACTCAGAGGTAATTAATGATTTCCCTATTATAAAGATATTGATGTAGTTCTTTCAGGTTTTATTACTGAATTTTTCAGAATGAAGATGAATGTTGACTTGTGTAAACCTCCTGCTGCTCTGTACACCTGCAGACTGCCTTATGCAGCCCTCCTATTGACCAGTGCATCTGTTCATATTTTACCTTCAAAATGTACTGCTTCTTCACATCTTGATTTCCCCTACAACTCCTTAATAAAATCTTTGTATAGTCAAATGGTGAGAAATTGTAAGTCTAGCAAAACGGCTTTCCATTTTTTTCAATGGCAGATTTTGTAGTAAAAACTGCTCTACCTCATCCCCTTGAAACACTGTTTTTTAATACTGTGTTTAAGGTAATTAGGGGCTACTGAAACAACTTATTTCCCCGATGAAGACAGTACATAACCTGAAAATACCCAATGCACTATCATATAAGATTTATTCTGCCACTGTCTTTTAACTCCTTCCTGAATTTCTTACAATAGCACCATCCATATAATTAAATTCCCAAGAATGTATAAGCCATTAAAAATATTAATACAAGTTATTTATAACATGCTAAATATTCACACTAAATTCTGTTGAGTTTTACCAGTATTGCAAAAAAATACAAATCATAAAAAGGTCACTTGAACAAAGGTTATCCTATCCAAATTATTCCAGATGAAAAAATATGGTTTTCCCAGATAGAAATGCTTCTTTAACTGCATGCTATCTTCAATCACAGGATAAAGCTAACATCTGGTTTAGTGGTTTGCTATGAAAATAAAGTATTTTCTAATCATTCACAATAGAGAAATACTTTAATCTGAAGGAAAAAGCCCTAAAGCCAAAAAGCTAAAAAATTGTGTGCAACAAATCAAATATAATATGAAAAATTCAAGGAACGGTGTATATTTGTTTAGCATTTATGCCATATAATTAAATCCCATAATGAAGGCGTGCAGTATTGGACAATAAGTTAACATCATACAATACTTTTGTAGGGTTGGGGCGGGGTGGGGAGGTGGGTGTTGGTTTTCAACAGAGACGCCCAACATATCATACAAGCTTTCAAAGACCAGGCTCTTCAGGAAATTTAAAATGGCTCACTGTTTCCTAATGTACATCCAGACTTTACACATGTCAGTAACCTTACTAACAGCAGACTGAGGCTACTAAAATTTAACAGCACGGAAAGTTTCCTAAATCAACACATATGATGGCAAAACGGTAGTCCTCCTAGCTTGGTCTAGCAGGCTTCATTAGTCATTCTGAAAAGCGAGCCTACAGGTCATGGTACAACGTATCAGTATTTACACACACAAACTACCACTCAAATCAAACCGTAAGGCTTCACGTACATGTACAGCCCACACTTCATCATTAAGACTATTCATATCAACAGAATCAGACATGAAATACAAAAATGACAGTTTCATAATAATGAGGACTGTCAAAGATAGGTAATTGCTGCCATAAGCTGTCTGATTGAAAGTATTAAGCGGTTTTTTGTATTTTGCTCACAGAAGCAAGCCAACGCTAGACTGGAATCCTTAGATCTCAATCCCGCTCCCATGAATGTTTGAATCCCAATTTAAAGTAAAAAAAGAGGAGGGTAGGGAGATGAGAAAGAAACTAGAATTTTTTAAAATATTTGTGTTTGTGTTTCAAAAAATAGCATCTTTGGACTAGAGGAAACATTTATTTTAGATTTTTCTCAGAAGGCAAAAGAAAAGAAAAAAGCAGTCATATAAACAATGGGATTCTTTATGGGCCACTAATGTATTTTACTACAACAATTCATGGATCTGGAGAAAAAAGTAGGCATGTGTCTATTAGCCTAATAAAAGCATTAGCTCTCCTACGACCTGGACAAGTTTTTATCTTCAGACTGTTAGAGCTACAACACAATCACTGGCTTTAAACCTTCAAACCTTTAAACCTAGGAAATAACTTTCTGCTGCAAAGTTTTGTAGGTTTAACTTACCCAAAAAACAAGAGTGCATACGGTAGAAGTTTTCCTGGGCACACAAGTTGCTATTTTGGAAGAATCCTTTATAAAAGACAAATAGGCAGGAAGAGCTGAAAAGTTTCAGAAGCTAACATTAAAAAACCCCCAAATATCAAATCATTATCTTATATTCTGATTTACATGCCAGAACATTTCAAGGAATACACCTTGTATTCAGTGCTTCATCTGTTAAGAGAAGTTAACAGGTACAAACCCAAAAAAAGTTAGGGTGGGTTTTTTTAGATAGATAGATAGATATGTATTATAGAAAATTATTGCTGAAGTTCAGGAAATGCCAACTTAACTAGATGACTGGGAAGGTGAAGAGAAAAAGTCCAATGAGGGAAAGACAAACATATATCTGTGAAAGAACATTCTGATTAGTAAGACATTATCTACTCTAAAATTATTAGTTTTGACTGGAGAACCTAAATTATAATCACAGCAAAAGATTAATGGGCTAAAGTAAAATAATTTCTTACGTACAATATTTGAAGGACTGCTTTTAAGAGCATAGAAAAGAGAAATGAAAGAGAATTAAAGAGAAAAAAAGGTCTTCATTTGGTCCAGTTATGTCTTTTTTTTAATAGTTTGGGTTGGAAGGGACCTTTCTATGTGATCAGAATTAATCAATACTACAGAAATAAATCTAATAGATAATGTACGTAACGGGCAGTGTCAGACACGAACAGGAAAGGTACACATCTCTTTGCATTGTCTCTCTGATAAATTCAGAATTGATAGTATGTGCATATACACACCATCTGTCTGTCTCTGTTATATATATTCACAGAAAGATATAATTATAAAAATGTACCCAATAATATAATTTTAAAAAGCTACTGTCCAGCTCATGGAGTAAAATACTCATGGGAAACAGGTGTGATGACTACTAGAGCTGTCCCAAAGTCCTGTTCATGGAGTATTTACACCTAAAATTTCTGATTTTTTAATCAGGCAGACTGCCTTTCCCCTTCTAGTGCCACCCTGATTACAATCACTACTTGTCACGATATCACAATGTGTTATGGAAGTAACAAATATAGAGGAGTCATCCACTGTGAAAAAGTATCATGCATTCCTATCTAGCAGTTCCCAGTCCCACTGCAATGAAGAGCAAGCATTACTGATTTATTTATTTCCAATTCTTCTTATGAGTTACAAAACATAAGCCAGGAGAAGGCACTTCTTTCCAGCCAAGCAAGTATTTGCTTCCTTTGGTTTTGAGACAACTCTCCTATACTCAAAAAACCTATGGATTAGACATACTGGAAAGTAATTCATCTTCTAAGACAACTGCAAAACAATTGTTAAGTAAGATTAAAGCCTCTTCCGCTCAAGACAACCATACATTGCACTGACCACTGATTCTACCAACCTATTTTAATGAATTTTAAGTCATTTGGTCTGCCACTGCTGCGAGTTACAAAAGGAAGCAGCATACAAGGCTGTAGGAAGAAGTTTCTTCATGTGTAAATGAATACAGAAAACAGCTTTATGATACTGCCTTTAACAACACCTGAACCATAAACAGATATACCATTCTATTTACAAAAAAGAATTTATGAAGTCTATGCACTATATTCTATTTAAATGCATCTTCCACAGAAAAGGGATTTGCTGTATAATTTACACACACAATGTAGTTATAAGGCCACAACCCTTCAAACGCATACTTCACTGACACTAGTCATGCCAGCGAAGATACGAGCTTGCAGGTATAGTGCCGAAGTGATTCTCTGGGACGATGCTTAAGGAATTGAGGCATCAAAAGTATCCTGGGCTGTGTTAACAGAATCATAGCCAGGAGGTCAAGAGAAACGAGTATGCCCCTTTACTTGGGGCTTTTTAGACCACATCTAGAAAACCGTGTCTAGTTTTGGGCCCTCTGATACAGGAAAGACATCAGTAGGCTGCGGTGATAAAAGTGGAGGGCCATCAAATTGCCAGGGGGCTGGAGCACTTCCCTGTAAGGAGTGGCTGAGAGAACAGGACTTGCTCAGGCTGGGGAAGATACAGTTTGGGTGCACCTAACAGCATCTGCTCCAGTACCTACAAGAAAGTCATCAATAAGACAGAGTCAAGGTCTGCACAGCGGTGCATGGTAGGAAGATGAGAGACCACAGGCATAAGTTGAAAAAAGAAAGGTCCAGACTAGATTTAAGCAAAATCCTTTTCCTCAGGAGGACACCCCAACAGTAGAGCAGGTTGCCCAGAGAGGTTGTGCAATCTCCGTCCTCCGAGATTTCCAAGATGCATCTGGATAAAGCCCTGAGCAACCTCACCTGACCCCCAAGCTGACCCTGCTTTGAGCAGGAGGTTGTACTAGGACCCTGATGAGGTCTCTTCAGAATAATTGGAATTATTCTGTGAGTCTATAATTATAGGAGAAACTAGAGGAGCTGGTAGTCATAAATAAGTCATTGTGACATTTTTGTGACATATAAAATAATATTGCAGCAAAATTATTATACAGGAGTATAAAGTCTTTACACAAAAGTTCACAAACCATTCTTATAGTATGTGTGAACATAATAAAATTTATATGCATGGTAAAACATCTAATTCAAAACTTTTATAAGATTTAACTGGCTACATTTTATTAGCCTCTTCCAAAAAAGAGGATTAAGTATTACAATTATTACAATTACAATCTTGCTAAAAGGCAAGTATGCATTTTAATATTTAAGTAATAGACATGCTTCAGCTTTTAACTTTGATTTTCTAACTAAATAAATCTTGTCTGTGCCAGAAAATTTTACAGAACAATTCCCACCAGGGCTAGTAGTGCCTCTACTGAACTCACATTAACAATACCAAAGGAAGCTCTAATTCAAACTAGATTCTTTGACTAGGACTACTCTTTTCATTTTGTCCCCCAAGCCCATCTTTCCAACTTAACTACCAGAACAGCTAATGTGTGCAATAACCTGGAACCTTGTTTACATTATGGATAACATCAATTCACCTGAACCCACCAGAAGAGGGGTATTTTGCTGTGGGTTTTTTTTAAACAGTGCGAGATGCGCCTTAATGTTTCTATACCTGACTACACAAAACATGGCTTAGTTCCATCCCCAAAGCAGCTTTTCGAGAGCATGCAGTCATGTCTGTACATGTATTTCCTACATCTGTCAAACTCTGTATCAGAGAAGGTTTGAAAAAACAAGATCTCGGCAGAACACTTCACTTTCAAAGGATACATGCACAAAGCAATATCCATAAAGGAAAAAAAGAATAACCTGTATGGATCAGACTAAATGTATTTAGTCAAGCGTCCTGTCTCTGACATCTGAATAGGACTAGGTCAATAACAGCTGCCTCAAAGAATATCGATGAATGCACCAGGGTCTGACTTCTCTGGTTGGGGTTTTAGGGTATTTGCTATAGTAGAACTTGGAAAATTAGAAATATTGGTGTGTGTAGCTCACAGCATGCCTCACACACAGCTTCATAGACTTCTGATTTGGTTTAGGAATGAGTACCACAAAGAGCTTTGTCACAAGTCACATGAACAATGGTGATTGTAAATGAATGGCAAGAATGAGAACAAGTACTTAACCAAATTAAACGCATTTTCCTTTCCTGGCTGTCAAGTACATTGTTGCCCAACTAAAAAATACTGCTCTCTAACTTTAATTTCTTTTTTTTTTTAATAGATAGGTAGGTTGATCTCTATACTAGTCAGCTGACTAGGTGGAGACTAAATAAACACTACTACTTTTTTTCTTGTCTAGTTCCCATGCCACTCAGATGTGCATGAATACTACTGACAGCCCTCATCCCACACTGGGGAGTTCACCCTGCGCAAACATCCATAAACTGTGGGATCATGAGAAAAGTGTAATATAGACCAGCAGGAACAGATGTACAAACAATAGCCTTGCATGTCACTAGTACAATTACACCTGTGGCAGACTCGCTTACCAGTAACCCACAGACTGCTAAGATACGTGGTCGGTATCCTCAGTTCTGCTTCCTCCATGGGTACTGCTTCCTAGAGGGAAGGGTACCAGCACTCAGTGGATAGGTGACAGCTCCCTGCATAAATACCTGAAGGTGTCATCTCTAATAACATTTTTAAAAACCTCATTCCTAGTAACTCCCTTGCAAGACTGCTGTAAGATGGGTTAACATTTATCTGTACTTACAAAGACAAAGATTTTAAGAGTTGTCTTACTGAGACTACTAAAAGCAGTGAAGAAAGGATAGAGAGAGAATGCATTGAAATTATTTTGAATCTTCTTAAAATATTTCTCTTCTGCATCTTCTTTTGAGGACTCCTATAGTGCTCAAATCTTTTTTGCATTATTTCTGTTCGTATTTTATTTTCAGAATTGCCTTCTTTGCTCCCTCCCTTGACAACTGTTTTAATTTCACAACTACATCAGAAGCATCTGTCATTTCTTCCCTAAACTATTAAAAACACTTGGAAAGGGAGTACATTGCCTTTCTGGACTGTCCTCACTGCTGACAATAGTGGTGGAAAAAGATTAGGCAAGATTCATGCAGTGTGCAGGCAGATACACACACTTCTTTAAATTAATCTTCATTTGTTCTAACCTTTTCTTAAGAGCTTCTCAGCTAGCTCTTTACAATTCTAATGAATCATTTTCCACAGCAACATAAAAACCTTACCATTTCATTTCTAATAAGCCAAGAAAGTGGCCAAGGCCAGGATCAAGAACTCTTCAGCATGCTTTCAATTATCTTTCTAACTCCTTTCCCTGACCTCCTAGGTTCAATTCTATACATATCATAGTAATGAATCTATCCACCCTTCCTGTGACAAAATGCAGTCTACTAACAGACACTTCCCATTGAGTTCAGAGGGCATAGGCTCAAGTGTATTAGGACACTTTGCTATCATTTTACTTGTGTTCAAAAACAATAACGTACCTGTAAAATGAGAAAGAAAAAAAAAAAGATAAGCAAATAAAGAGATAAAATTACTCCTTATATTGCCTCTAGACCTATACTCTCCTCTCTATCACTAAAACATAATCAGCATCTCCAAAGTTTTGGACTGCAATCAAATTTTAGTTCCATGGACTTTAGCCCCTCCATTTAGGTTCAGATCCTTGACATGCAAAGTACTGCTCTAAGAATGCTGGCTATTAGTATTAGTGAAAACATAACCTTTGCCAGGAATCTTACCCAGAGACATATGGTGAGCAGCTCATTTCTGGCACATCTGTTATTTGTCTATAAACTAATAATCAGTAAGGAAGTTAAATGTAACGCTGCACACTCTGTTCAGATTCTGAAACAATTTATTGACCTCTGAGAACTTAGCAAAAGAGGAGAAATGCTGCAGTATTTTCTCAAAACACTCAAGCAAAGACTAACTTAACATTAGCCTACTTATCTGAATGTATCAAGAAACGTATACTACTTCTATCTAGTGTCTGTCCTTGCTAGAAGCATAGTATAATATCTGTATCAGTCAGTAAAGAGAATCAGTAACTAACCAAAAGAGCAAGCTATTACTCAAAATATCTATCAAAGTTATTGATGCCATCTGCTCCAAGGACTTCTGCCTCAAACTTTCCCTTTGCCGCTTCCTGCAATGGTTTGTGAGTATGTGAACAGTTCAGAGAATGCAACTAGTATTTCTGAGTACAACTAGGTACTGGGCTAAAGCACAACTAGGTTTCTGCATACAAGAAATTCAGCAGCAGGTTTGCTTAATTACAGAAGAGACTGGAGAGTATCAGCGATATCCACCAACAAACATAGCTATGACACTCATTTATATCTCTAATGATTGTAAAAGTTAATTTAAGCCATGCCATACAGCTGTAATATCACTAAAATACATGTACAGAGAATATACTGTAGACGGAGTCTGACAGTATGGCTGAAATGGCTGTTGTGTAAATAGAATTGATTTCTCTTTCTCAACACTGTATTTTCATGGTTAGCATTTCCTCAATACAGCAGCATACAGAAATTTCTGGAAGATAATAACAAGGCTCTAACTTCTCCTAGCTTTTTAAAGCTTTTTCAGTCCCTGATTAGAAATCATATACTAAAACTGAATTATGAATATACCTCAAACACCTAATTTCTCCGTGCTTTTAGCTGTCATTCAACCAGCACTTGCAATAGCTGCTTTATTCTCAAATCTTTTCTGAACTGACTGTTCCAAGTTAGATTTAGTATTAATTGTACTATAGTACAATCTGAAGTACTTTCCTGATAATATGTTTGCATTGTAACTTTTTATATATTCAGTCTATACTCACTGCACATTACTAGACCATGTCAAGATCATGTAAGACCAACCAGTGGTCTGCTAATCAGAACTTTTAAATCCATAACAGCAATGCTTCTAGGTCTCATTCTCCATTTCTGGGCCATGTTCCAAGTGCAAATCAAATATATCTCTTTAGTACAGTAACTCTGCACTTCAGACATACCATCTGCAGGAACTGCTCAGAGATATCTTTCCCAGGTCCCAAAAATGAAAAAGGGAATCATCGTTAGGAGATCTTAGCCTCCAGTTCTCTTTTCACTGAAGGATATTTAACTGTACTCTGTGACCGTACGGTTTGGTAATCTCTTTTATGCTTTAGTGAATCCAGTGCTGAATTTCTTCAGTGCAGATAACATAACTACGTAAGTTTATACAATAAAATATGCCTTTTTTTTTTTGCCAAGCCTTTGTGATCTAGCTAAAATAAACAAATACATAAAATTGTCCTGCAGTACAGTTTGTACTTCTACAAATCAAAAAGGATGCTCATCTTTCTCCCAGTGCTAACCAACCAAGTCACAGCTCAAATTAATATAATTGTTGTTGCATATGTAAAGCTTGACTGAAGTAAGACTTTATTACATATTATCTCTTATTCTTACAATGTAAAGTTAGATCCATGGTTAAATTCATGCAGAAAAAAAAAAAAATTCTTTCTTACTCAAGGAAATAAACCTAGATTTAAATTGGACATAGGAAAGCGTTCACTGTTCCATTGCCAGCAGAATTTCTTATCAGTACTTATAAAAGCACTGTTAGAAGTATCAAAATCTTACCTACAAAGAAAGTTTTGTTGCATAATGACCATCTATAAAGGCACAATTTCACTAAATGACATGAAGGCAGACTTCAAAGTAGATCAACTGAGTAATAAGGTCTATACTGAAAAGCAACCAGTTGTAGCACTCTTAAACCATGAAGATCTTACAATACAGACTTATGTTTTAACAAAAGCTAGACAACAAATAAAGGAAAGTATTAGAGCCTGGTGAGCCCCATCATGCAAGAGGAAGGTCCAACTGTGCTTTCCCAAGTCCTTGACGAGAAAAAGAGTCAGTGATAACAGGCCTATATATCGCAGACAATCAGACACATTTCAGCTAGGTTGGGGCAAGGATCTGGAGTTCTAGAAGGACAAGAAGGATGAATGCAGATCATGAAGGTGAAAACTAGGTCGGGGCAGTGATCTCTGTCATGACCCATCCTTTGCCCTCCTTCCTCCATGCACAAAATCACTGTGACCTGTCAGTCCACACATATGCACGCTCCAACACGCAACAGCAGTCCTTCAGACCCTACATAAAAACATACACACCCAACAATACTGTATCTTTTGTGTGTGGACAGAAGAGCATAAAGGGAAACAGTATACATGTGGGTGGAATTGCTATGTTTATTTTAATCTAATGCGATAAACATCTTTCTGTGAGCAAAATGAATGAGTAAATACCTTTAGAATGAACAAATAGAGTTTTAGAGGGAAACTGCACATGGGTAACATTATGCAAATGCAAAATATAGAATGCAACTTTATGCAGAATATGTGCTGGGGAAGGGGGGGGGGGTTGGGGCAACAATACAAAAAGAAGGACTAAGAGCCCAATTCGATAATGTCACAAACTACAAAGTACGAATATTGTCTTGAATTCAAGACAAGACTAAAAAGTAATTTGTTAGTGTATGCAACATTGATTTCTATCTTTAGGGGTTTGTTTCATTGTTGAGCTTAGCAATACCCTCAAACAGCTGGAATTCAAAGGCCATATGGGCACCTACTAGTCAAGCAACAGAAACCTCATGAATAGGGCTTATGAGTTCTTCCCTCAAAACAAAATTGTTAGCTAGGGGTGAGCTATGAAGCTCACCTGCTAAATAATCCTAACTATTTACAGAACTTGAGTTCCACAGGAGACACAGAGATCCCTACCTGTACCTATTAACCTGTGGCCAGGCAGTTAGGGGTATTCACATGAGAAAAAAAAAAAAAAATCTACATCCTGCATTAACTCTCCCAGGTTCACGGAGTGCACTAAATCCAAGTTTTCTATTTCCTATGTGAATGTTCTACTAAAGCACTGAAATATGGGCAAGTAGTATGGGCATAGTAACTGCAACACAAGCTCAGCCTTTGTGCTGGTTTTGCCTCGGATAGAGTTGTTTTCTTCCTAGTAGCCGGTATAGTGCTGTGTCTTGGATTTAGGATGAGCATAATGTTGATAACACACTGATGTTTTAGTTGTTGCTGAGCAGTGCTTACACTAAGGCCAGGACTTTTCAGCTTCTCATACTGCCCTGCCAGTGAGGAGGCTGGGGGTGCACAAGACGTTGGGAGAGGACACGGCTGGGACAGCTGACCCCAGCTGACCAAAGGGATATCCCATACCGTATGGCGTCATGCTCAGCATATAAAGCTGCGGGAAGAAGGAGGAATAGAGCAGACGTTCGGAGTGATGGCGTTTTCCTTCCCAAGTAACCATTACACATGAAGGAGCTCTGCTGTCCTGGAGATGGCTAAACCCCTGCCTGCCGATGGGAAGTCGTGAATGAATTCCTTGTTTTGCTTTGCTTGCGTGTGCGGCTTTTGCTTTACCTGTTAAACTGTCTTTATCTCAACCCACCAGTTTTTTCACTTTTACTTTTCCGATTCCCCCATCCCACCGGGGAGGAGTGAGCAAGCAGCTGTGCGGTGCTTGGTTGCTGGCTGGGGTTAAACCACGACAGCCTTAGAAAAACACAGCAAGAAGATACAACTGCTCCTGGCAGAGTCTGCTTTTGCTGTTGTGTGCTAAGGGTTCCTGGAGCAAGCACTTCAGGAACAGTGTTCCTGCAGGATTTGTGCATCGTTTCCAAGCATTATGTTCTCAAACCATTTTCCACTCACAGCTCAGTCATTTTGCAAAGCTTTGAATTTCATCTAACCTGATTTTTATAAAGTGCCAAGGTAGAGAAACATTTTACAAGAGAATTTATTTTCTGTGAGAAACTAGTATATGTCTCTCAGGCTTGGATCAATACAATATAACATTCCCTTCAGGTGCTCTTTTACCAACTGCTATTACTGTCATTTTCACCATGACATAACATCATTTATTAGACAGTCTTTCCTAATCAGGGTTCTACTTCCAAACTGTTATTCCACTTCTAACTTGCATTATTTTAGCATCTGAACAAGAGGTTTTTCTTATACTCTAAAAAAAAAAAAAAACAAAAACAAAACACCCCACAAAACCAAACAAACCCCAAAAACCCCTCACAAACACAAAAACAGTGGCTCAGACTATATGTTTTATGCTGCCTCTGACCCTGTAAAGGTGTGTCAGTTGTGCTCAGACTGAATTTCACTGAACCGCATCACTCAGGTGAGACAAAGGAGAGCCAATTCTTAATATGAAGATCCCATGCCAGCCTGGCCTAGCGTAGGGGCCGACCTCCCGTTTTCTCATCCTACGCTGACAGGACTTACCTGGTCTGACATATATCTGTCATAGACTGACAAAAGGAACTTCAAATATCCACAAAATTTTACTGGCAAGTCTTTATACACCTATAGATTTTTAACTCTTCGATGGAGGCATTTCATGATGTCCTCCAGTAGGTCTGGTACTAAGAGGTTTGCTTGCTCAACGTCACACAAGAAAGCTGTGAGAAAGCAAATTTGAAAAGGTTTACATATCTCTCTCTTCTCTTTCTTTTTCTTCACTTTTTAGTAAGGAAAATCTTATTCTAACCACCACTCCCTACTGCTCCAGATTGGTTTACTTAAAGAAAAGAAGGTCAAATCATAATAGTGCATACATCGCCTTTGATAATGTTCAACAAATCCTCTATAATTCTTGCCTCTTCTGTAGAATATTCAGGTATGTTACTTCCCAGAAAATTAGGGAATGTAGTTTCTCCTTCAATTATGGCTAAGAATCATGCATCACTTTAGTAGGTGGTGATTTCAACCAATAAAAACGTACTGAGTGGTAGATCTACAAGACAGGGACAAAGAACTTGGCACAGTCTTTGAAAATAACATCCCTTAAGCATTTCAGCTTTCCAGCCAAGTTTTTATTATTTCCAGAGATATAAAGTCAGCACTTAGACCTAGTCCAAATATAAATATTGATTCTCATGCACAAATATGAAAGTGTTATGTTTTATAATATCTTTGATAAAAAACTTTGTCAAAGTTCCTTAGAGTGTAACACTTCACAGATCATAATGTTGCATAAGCTTTTACACAAGGCTTATATAATATAGTAATCTTGACAGGTGTGTGAATGAGGACACTAAAACCCAGCAGTCCTGTGTCCCAGCAAGACCTGCAAGCAAGCTGCTACAAACAGGAGTTTTCAATAGTGAATCAACAGGGGAGAGGAAGATCTGTACAGCAAACCATACCGAGAACATAACATACGGGAAATTTTTCTGTATGCAGCTGATAGAAGCATCCAAAGTGCAGGACCTACAACAGAGGCTTTGAACTACCCAGTGGGGAAGGGAAAATAGTAGCACAGAAAATGTTCAGCACGGTCTTGAAATGCATTAGTGTTGGTAAGGAAGGTGGAGCAAGTGGCATGAGGGAAACTTACAGATTTTATTTTAACCAATGTGCAGAAACTATGTGAAGTTCTGAAAGCCACTTTAGTTTAATGATGGCACTCATTACTCTTGGAAAGGCATGATGAAAACCTGCAAAATAAACAGCTATGTGTTCCATTAAGGCAGCTCAGTTGAATGAATGTCATCCTATGACAATAGAGAACTCACCGATTGATGACAAAGCTATCAACGCTCCTTGCTACCAATGTTCCCCTGTGAAAGAGTGTGGAGACCTGCATGACAATGGAAGACTGGAAGGGAGCAAACTTGACTAGTCCTTTTCCAAAGAAAGAAACCAAGGAATTAGACCAGTCAGTTACACTTAAATTCCTGGGGAAAAAAATTAGAACAAATAACGAAGTACACTATTTAGTTATCTAGAAGTAAACACAGGAATGAGTAATAGCCACCACGGGTTTGTCCAGAGCAAGTCTTGCCAAATCAGTCTAATTTCCTTCTTCTGTTCTTGTGGACATAGGATTAATAGTAAATGTCTCATAATGTGACTAGATTTTTGAAAATCTCATGTGACTTTCTCATAAATAAATGGGAGAAAAATAGATTAAATTATTCTGGAATCAATGGAGATTTCTTAAGAGAAGTTACCAGCGATTCACTGCCACTACAGAAGAATGCATTACATGATTTTCTGCAGGGGTCTGTTTTGCGTGCCTCACTATGCGATGTAACTTGGATAAGAAAACAAAGGGATTTGTTGGAGGGGAGGACAAGGGACCCTTAGCGCGCTAGAGGGCAGGATTTGAACTCAAAGTAATGTTTAGAAATAGCGTGAAGCTCTCAGACAGGATACAGTTCAGTAAGGATGTGTACAAGTCATGACAGGTAGGTAGGAACAGTCAGCTGCACAATGTATGATTAGAAACAACTGATTAGGCAACACTACACAGGAAATTGTTCAAGGATCATAAAGATGATTGTGCTTACAAGAAAAGTCAAATCACATGTGTAAATAGAAGACACCAGAATAAATCCTTCTGTTCTACTTATCAGCAGCATCCTCAAATAAAGGGGTAGAACTATTTGAGCCCCAGGATATATAGAAAGTGTCAAAAGCATAACCTAGGAGGAAAGACTGAGTGATTTGTGGCTAGTTGTTTTAAAGCAGAGAAGCCTGAGAGAAGGCATGATAATATACACAAGACTGCAGCACAGCGAAAAGGAATAATCTACTTCTTATGTCCATAGTAGAAAGTACAAGATGCAATGATCTTAAATGTATTAAGGAGGATTCAGAATAGACATTAGGAAAAGGAACTTTCCGTGAAATGTAAGGCCAAGGGATGTTGGGGAATCTGTCACTGGAGGTTTTAATAAAATTTTAGATAAAGACAACTGTCAGACTAGGTCATAGTCTGATGTTATTGGTATCTTTTATCTAATTCTGTAGTAGAAAACCAGAATAATGTTCTCTTGATTAACCTTTTAGTTTATGTTTAAAAACAAAAACCACAAATACATTTGAATATATTTTTTCCATACCTGTAGTAACTACCAAAGCAATTTGAAACAAAGACTATCACAACACAAAGGCTTTATCAATATATCCATACCAACAAAATTCTGTCCAGAAAAGGTATCATTTATGTCACCAAATAAACTCTCCTTCTTGGTTCTGTGTGGTTATGTTTAGAAAATGATGATTTTTTTTTTTTTTAATGCTCTTAATATAAAAGGAAAGAAAAATTTGGGTGGCCTGTCCCCAGTGATATGGAGATTCTGCAGTCAAATTCAGACACCACCATACTTTTTTTCCCATGAAATTCAGAGCATTTTATGAAGCAAAGTATGTATCATCAGCCTTTTCACTGTCCTGCATATTGCAGTCTTGTATTGTAAGAAAACTAACCCAAGTTCTCAAAATTCTGAATTTCACGGAGCAACTGAAAAGTGACTCAACTTTTTTGTGCTAAAGATGTTACCAATAAAACTTTGACTCTGTATATATCACAGCTTTATAGAGCCATTATCCCACTATGATTCCATCTAATGCATGAGCTTATTTCTTGGCAGAGAGATTAGCTATGCTGTGGGAAGATCCACCTGGAACGAAATTTATGATTTTCTTACAAACGAGAAGATGCTTCCATGTGAGACAGTCTAGATAGCAGAAACAGGGAAAATTTACTCACGCAGCAACTGTTTGAGCATCAGTCCTGCTACATCAACCCTTGAAAGATGATTAAAAAAAGATTACTGACTTTTGTGAGAAAGCACATGCTTGTTACCCTAGCACATAAAAAAAAAGGTTATTTTTTATTTACTGTCTAGACAGAGCAGAAACCTTTTTTTTTTAAAAAAAAAAACAACTAGATATTCCTTTACCAAGAATAAACGGAAGATTGACAAACCAGTCTTACAAAAATTTTTTTTTTTTTTTTTTAATTTTTTCTAAAAAAAACCCTCTAGTTGAATCTCTGAGCACTGGCTCTCCCGCTGGAATCTAAGCTGCTTGTAGACATCCTGATGGGTTAATTGATAGGGTAACAAGGACCATCAGTCAATAAACTTACTGCTTCCTTAAGCCTCACAGGGCTTGCACATAATTCTGCAACATATAAAAACGTAACAGAGTTAGGTTGTTCTCAGCAGGGATAGCTGCAATCTTCTCCATGTTCATAAAAACCCCATATACACATTTCATGAGAGCAAAATACAAAAAGAAATGCATATGCACAAATCGTAGAGTAAGGAAATCAAATACACCACACCTGAACATGCAGATTACTTCTAAAAATATTCAGTCATTCAGTTCCAGGACACAGGCATACTTCAGTCTCAATAAACTTTGAGGTAAATATGGAAAAATAAAAGTCACAAATGGTTTAACATCTGACAACCAAATTTAGTATCAAGAAGCAGCACCACTACAACTTTCAAGTTTCTCATAGTTCTCATAAAAATGAAGACACAATCACTTCCTTATAAGCAAGTAGATGACTCTAGTAAAACATAAATCTTTCACTTACGAAACACCCCGCTCCCTTATGATACTTTATATTCATACAATTCTACTTGTTTTGCCATCTCCACTGCATGAACAATCCAGTCTAAAAACGTACAAGCATAAAACTCTTTCTTCCAAATCACTCACCCACACAAATCAAACATTTGCCCCCAGTTACAAACCACTCACATTTAAACAGCAATATTAATTTGGAAAAATCCAAGAGTACTTTCTACATTATACCAAAGGCAATCAAAACACTTCATTCAATAAATTTAAGTTTCACTGTAAGTAGCTATGAAGTAAGTCTTCATAGACACAGACTTCTGCAGATCACAGAGTGCGCAAGCAAACCCAAGAATGTTTTTAATCATTTTAACTCAAGAGAGGCATAGAGAGAAAACCAAACCAAAACCTTATAACCTGTCATGGTTTAACCTGGCAGGCAGCTACACACCACACAGCCGTTCGCTCACTCCCCCGCACGGGGATGGGGGAGAGAATCGGAAAAAAGGTAAAACTCATGGGTTGGGATAAAGACAATTTAATAGGACAGAAAAGGAAGGGAAAATAATAATAATGATAAAAGAATATACAAAACAAGTGACGCACAATGCAATTACTCCCCACCCACTGACCGATGCCCAGCCAGTTCCCAAGAAGTGCCCCACCGTCCCCTCCCCCGGCCAACCTCCACAGTTTTTGTTCAGCATGACATCATATGGTATGGAATATCCCTTTGGTCAGTTTGGGTCAGGTGTCCCAGCTGTGTCCCCTCCCTTATTGTGCTTATTGTGCACCTCCAGCCTCCTCGCTGTATGAGAAGCTGAAAAGTCCTTGACTTAGTGTAAGCACTGCGCAGCAACAACTAAAACATCTGTGTGTTATCAACATTATTCTCATCCTAAATCCAAAACGAGCTACTAGGAAGAAAATCAACTCTATCCCACATGAAACCAGGACATAACTAAATACAATACACAAGTTGCATAGAAAAAGAAAAGTGTTTTCCTCTATATTCTCTTGAACAAGGTTCCTATAACATTCATATAGAAGAAACTGTAACAAGCACGCATACTATTTTATCACAATGATCTGCTGTGCAGCATTCATATTCTGAAGACATCAGAGGCCTGTACAAAAATAATTACTTTGTCCCATAAAAAAAACAAACCACAAATGCACTGATCCTATTACTGAAGCATTCCAGGACAAGCACTCCCCAACTCTTCTGGCAGAATAGCACTACCGCATGCCAGCACAGGAAAAACAAACACACGGAGTGGGTGGTGTAAACGGCTGTCAGATACTTGTTAAGGGGTGAAGCTGAAGTTGGTAAATCACAGAAGAAATAACTGGAACCAGAGAGAGAGCTGGAAGTGTTTCCAGAGCGCAAACGTCTCTGGTTTGCTATGCTAGCAGGCTGTCACCTCTTTTTACCCCTGTACATATATTAGGGTTACAAACCAAAGGCTATAAATGTCATTAAATACTTAGAGAGTGCATTATTGTGAATAAACAACTATACCCTAAATGCTGCAAAACATTTGGATCTCAGTACTCTGTTGTAACATTTATTTGAAGAAGTAGTTTCAAGTTTGTATATTACAAGCTCTGTCTGTAATTCATGCTGTAAACGCACTGGCCTAAACTGAGCTAGCTGGGGGGAATTTGACAGTAACAGTAAAATCTTTATCCAAAATATGTTACGTTCTTATCTGCAATACGCTTCTAGATTTTTTTCTCTTTAGCTGGTCTAGTCTTCTAACTTAAGACTGCTGCTTTCCTCTCTTTTTTCTCTAATTGTAATGTGGATTGTTGCCCTACTCAGGGTGTTAACTACTGTATGCTCTACGGCGTGGAAAAACAAATGAAAAAACTCCCTGGTTTTTTTTTGCATTCACCTCTCCTTGAAACAACACTCATTCCTCAACACCAATTAATAGGATTGATGTATATTTTGACTCCCTTACTTCTTAATTTACAGAATTCTCATATATAGTCTTACAAAGTATTGGGAGCACTTCCAGAGAAGATGATGACAACTAGAAGATACTAAATACCAAAACAGTAGTCTAACATTAATGTACCAACACGCAGCCATGAATGACACCTGCACACCTGCATGCAAAATAAAGGTAAAATGCAGTTCCTCACAAACAAATGCACTTAGCTACATTTTGAACATTGAGCGCTCTGCCTTAAGACAACATACCTGCATGAACTCCAAAGGACTAGATCTTTGCCATCTGTAGGAATGAGATACATTTGAGTCTAAGCAACAGTATACATCATGAGTATTTTGCCAGGAGTACTACTATAAACAAAATGGTCTTACGAATTTAAGAAGCTATCAGGGCCCACTACTTTCTTTAGACTAGCTGATATCAGTAAGAAAAGCATAACATTTTATATAAATCTAACTTGCTTAATGCAAGTTTTAGTAAATGCTTCATTGCCCCCCCATTTCTGTCTTTCTGCATGCTCTGAATACAGTCTACTCCTTTTTTCCCCTCCTCATATTACATCTTTAGCTGTACTGAATTCAGCTGAATACGGCAGTTTAAGACATAAAGTATCCCTGTCTTAACAGCTTGAATTTAGTCAATCTGATGCCTTTGAAATGCAATTCTGCAAGAAAAAGAACTTCTTAATTTAAGGAGGAACATTTTTCTCCTATCAGATTTCTCCAACACGAAATACCTGGCCAACTCTATAACTAATAATACAAATATACAAGAAAAATGTGTTTTCAGTTCGTTAGTGAAAAAAGTGTTGGCTTATTTGGAGGTTATTAGATCACAAGGGAGATTATACGTTCATGTATTAATTCTCAGAAGACAGCAGATTTTTCAGTTGTACATTCCACAATGTAATGTCTTTCTACTTTATCTTCAGAGACATCTAGGCTTGTGATTGTTTTTCTCATTCAGCAGTAAGAACATTCATTTTAGCATGACCACATTCATACAAGAAATAAGATGGAACCTTGATGTATTTCATTTTCTTACAGCCTTCACTGCGGTGATTTACTGAGAAGAGAGAGTAACATGTAATAGCTAGCTGGTTCTCACAGTGGCAGCAGGAAGACTCATGCTGGTTGGTATCTTTTTTCTTTTGTATATTTTCCTCTCCCTCACCTGGAGGTGTATGTTATAGGTAGTTCAACAGCAACAAAAATCAGATTTGTCTTAACATGTTACTGGCAAGGCTAAGCAGCTTGCCCAGCAACAGACTAGTAAATGGAAAGAGAAAAGGAAGAAGAAGGAGAAAAAAAAAAAAAAGATCACCAGCAGTCTGTCTGTGGTTGAGCTCTAAGTTGCATTCATCAAAACTGTGTTCACAGATAGAATCTGGAAATTATTTTTTAAGGTGGTGAAAACCAGAGGAAAAGTCATGGTAACAAACTTGACATATGATATTGTCCTGGTTCCAGCCGGGATAGAGTTAACTTATTTTCGGGTGGCTGGGGGGGGTGTGTTTTGGGTTTGTTATGAGAGGAGCTGCTGGCCCATTGATGTTTTGGTTGTTGCTGGGTGGTGCTTGCACCAGGGACTTTTCGGCTTCCCGTGCTCTGCTAGGTGCAGGGGAAGCTGGGGGCTGGGGGGAGCATAGCCGGGCGGTTGACCCATCTGGCCAATGGGGTATTCTATACCATGTGACATCATGCTCAGTATAAAAACTGGTGGGTGGGTGTGTGCGCTCGTGCATTCGGGACACACAGTAGTTGAGCAGTTGCATTGTGCATTGTCTGCTTTGTATCTTCTGTTGTGGTTATTTTTATTATTACTGTTCTACTTTGTTTTATTTCCATGATTAAACTGTTTTCATCTCAACCCACGAGTTTTTCTACTTGGCCCTCCCGATTCTCTCCCCCATCCTACTGGGGGGGGGGGGGGGGTGAGCGAGCAGCTGCATGGTGTTTAGTTGCTGGCTGGGGTTAAGCCACAACAGATATACAAACTTCATAGAAAACAACTAGTGTTCTGTGTTAAGTCATCTTCGTGCTCCATTTTCATTGCAAGTACATATAGTGTGTGCCAGTAATAGGAAATCACTTTGAAGCTATGAACCGACCTGCCAGATTTTAAAGATTTTTAAGTTGTCTTTTCTAACTGATGAAGACCGTTGTTTCAGTGCTTTGTTGCTGCTGATCTCCTGCTCTCGCAGTTTTCAATTAACTCTGTTCATGTATTTATCTTCAATCCCTTTGACTGTTAAGAGCCAAAAGGTAGCATTTTGGATTTTACTCCCACCATTGCTACATGGAGTAAAAGACATGAAAAGAAACAAGTTTGAAAATTAGAAATACTTTTTTTTTTTGGTGACAACTAATTAGAATTTAACAGAAAATTTTCAACTGTCTAGCACATGAGATCACTGTTGTTTTATATGAGTAAATTTTTTGTTCTGTAGCCTACAAACACTTTGTTTTCTCCTGCCAGACTCCTGCATGTCTTTCTAGAACTGTCACACAAAAAAAAAACCTAATAGGCCCATTTCAGGTGAAAATCATTAGTCCTAAAAGCTCTCAGCAGTGCAGACAAATAATTTTGGTAAGCCTATTTTGTCCTCTTCACTGGAGAGCCAAGATCAGGTCTTCAGCACAGTGGGTCCTCAGGAGATGAAGCTGGCAGGGAGTCATAGCATTTCAGACAGTGGTGGATGGATGAAGGCACTGGAAGCAATCAGTCAATTATTGGGGTCCTGTGAGCAAAAGTTTCCCCAAAGCATATTCAATCCATTCTCAAAAGAGAGTTATCACTTGCCTCTTTCAGATTTCACAGGGCTGTATTGGATGTGCTGTCCAAGGCCTAGGAACAGTACAGGGACAGGGAGGACAGGGGCAGATAGACACATTCTGTGTCACATAAAACACTGAAGGACTCTCCTTCCACCCGCTCTCAGTTATAGAGCATATCTGCTGCCTCACCCCTCTTCCTCATACCCAGCTACATAAAATACTACAGAGTGCATAGTACATCTTTAGCATCACTGAACTTCCCCATATTAAATAGATCCACTCAGATCTGCACCATAGCCCAGCATCAGGATGCAGAAAAAAGTACAGTGCCAGCCCTTTTTGGTGAGCTGTGTGAGAAGAGAGAGAGAAGGAAGGCGAAAGGCCAAGACAACTGCAGGCTGCAGCATTCCACAGGGTCTTGGAGGATTCAATAAAAGTAGAGTCTGGTACACAGAAATAACCCAGCCTCACAGGGAGTGCAAGAGGAGCTCTGCTCTTACGCTTGATGCAACCTGAAGCACAGGCAGAGAGGATGCGAATACTACAACCCTTCATTCAGCCAATCTCAGCAATTGCTTATGGTCACCTATGTGTAAGCTCGGCTCTGAAAATCTAGTCAACTAATAGTTGAGATACCAGGGGCTATAACTGCATATGGAAGGATAGAACTGAATAAAATCTATTCAAAGCAAGGTGAAGTACTAGTGCTTTGCTTGGAGTCAGTGTATACTGTCCCTGAGCAAGCCACATTCTGTAACACATCCAGCTGCTCTTCATGTCCATTTATGATCTCTGCAACTAAGTTTAGCACCTTGTTAGCAGAGTTCTCCATGTTCTCCAGAGTTCTCCAGCAGCTTAGTTACATTCTTTTTTACATAATTTTTGTTTTAATATTCTCCTTCTTCCTTATGCACCAATCACTTAGGAACATAAAGATGGAAGGGAGAATTGGGAGGGTGATACATGGGTGGGGGAAAAAAGCATGCCTCAAGAAAAAATAATCATCATCTGCTTTTTAATGGGAAATGGAAGTATCCCGAAATCAACATAGCCAAGACTTTCCTCCCTTAAAAAAAGAGCACTGTGTGAAAAACCATTCTCCAAGGCCAGGGCAAGCCCAGGAAAACCCAGATAATTGGCAGGTCCACAGCCTCTTGACATTCACAGTCCAGAGCATTACGATAAAGTTTTTGAAGAGTTAGATTATTTTAAGCACTGGATGCTTTCAGCATTGTGCAATGCATATGGTATGTCAGGATCTTTACCCCAAGGTTCTTATCTAAACATATGATAAAAGAGGATATAGTTTCCAAAGAGAAGGCAGAAAGCTTCTGACTGCAGGGACCTTGTCTACTGGCAGAGCTCCAGGTTCAAAATCGTCTGGCATTCAGACTAGAATGGAAGTCAGAAAGATCACAATCCTATTGACACATGCAACATCATTGTTTTCTAAAAACTAAAATAGCAGATACAATGAAGAAAGCAAACAAAAGCAGAAAAGAAAAATACTATTTGAATGATAAAGACGGGTGTTGTGATAAATGTACCACACCTGTCAAAACACTCATGTTTCCTGCAAAAGACTTTTGCATGTGGTTTCCCTGTTAATTTAATCACATATACTTCAACTAAACTTAATGTCTTTAATTTTTTTATTACTTTCTCTTGGTTTGGTTTTGGGGTTTTTTTTGTGGTTTTTTTTTGTTTGTTTGTTTTTTTAAATAAGACTTACCAGAACTGGAAAGAACAGGGTTTGTGTCTTTACACAGAATAGATAGCCACAATCACAGAAACTTCCATTATCAAATAATTGACCCTGTTATTTTCAGCCTAATTTAATTTTTAAGATTGCCCTGTGATAGTTTAGCTATATCTTGACATGATCAATAAGACATTCCTTCCAACGTGTGCTGACTGCTTAAAACAAACTACATGTTGGTTCTCATAGACATTATGTAAAATTTCCATTGATGAAATATTCTTTATCAGGCAAAATTAGAGCCATAAAAGATGAACATATTCCCCAAGACACACTCCTTGACATGGCATTTGGGGACGGGGTTTAGCAGTGGACTTGTTAGGTTAATGGTTGGACTCAATGGGCTCTTTTCCAACCTAAACTATTCTATGATTCCCTCAAATACCTCTCAGCTAATTGTCTCTCCATTCTAAGATACTGTCATGATAATTTCCTGAGATGTGGTTTGAACCACAGGAAACCTACTTTATGCTTAATCTGACTGATGGCTTTTTGAACATGGAAAGGTTTGACCTTCCTTGCCTGGTTCTGAGACAAGTTATACAGCACTCAAATCACAACTAGAAGTTCTATTGCTCCAATAAAACAGCCAACAGAATATATTTTGCTCTCCAGGTAGAATGTCACAGTTTAGCAAAAAGGGAAAAATACTAGCAGAAACTGAACACTGTATAATCTACTCTTTTATAAAAGTGGAAAAGGCATTCAAGAAAACAGGAGGGAGAAGAAAATATTCCCAACCTTCCTATGCACAGCAGAAGGAGATCTTAAGACCTGCATAGCCGACAACCACAGGACTTCCATGGTTCTTAGGCATAAGGGCATCAGGCACAGCCTTAGTTTCCAAGAGGATGTCCCCCACTGAGCTCTAGGCTTGAAAGCTCATAGGTTCTCTGATGACATTTACACTTACCTTTTGACTTTTCTAATGTTTTTAAACTTTTCTAATGCAAATGGCTCTTATTGACAACCAAAGAAAACTCATACAAACTTCCATATCCACAGGCACACTTTGAGTTGCCCCAAAATAGCACTTAAAAGAAAGAAGAGAGAATTCCTCCGATTCTCTCTCATCCATCTTCCCTCCACATATTACTGCTGCTTCTTTTCCCTCCTTAATGTTCTCCATCCTAACAGGAGTTTTGCAAAACAGGAAAGACATATATCCAAATGTTTCCAACAAGCAATCCCATTAATTTTCATGTAGCTTCACACATACAAGAAACAAGTATTATCTGATCATGTTAAAGATCAGATCAAATTTCTTGGCCAGAACAATTAGAAGGAAAAATAATCACGAACAAGGATTGTGATTAAGTTTGAGGCTGTTCGTTGTCTTCTCTTTGTACTTTTAATTCTGTTTACTCTCTCTTCCCATGTCTCTTGGATTCACTGATGCTATTATTCAGTTCCCTCATATCCATGAACAGTTCACAACAATATAAAGTACTACATTTCTTCCTCTACGACCATATAGAGATACTTTTTCTTTTAACATCTGTATCAGTGCCTTTCTACTGCAAAATTCTTGCAGGTTTCAAAAAAATTTACTTTGCCTGTCTATCTGGAAACAGGAAAAGATCAACAGAACAAAACACAGCAACTAAAACTCCATTTTTTTCCCGGTGCTAAGCCCACTCTTAATCACTCCTTAACAGACGAAGTATTTTATTCTGTTCTCTAGTAGGTTATTACCTATTTCAAAAGTCCAGGATATAATTCATGAAATTCATACTGATTTGCAAAGGAGAGAGATGTGTGGTGCTCACAGCTGTGTAATGGTTAAATTTACATTAGTCCATCCAAATATTACTGCTGATAAATTCTTCCCCAGCAATAGGACTAAGTATAATTAATGGAAATCATCAAAGGGATTTCAGGAGGAATATTATTTCTGAACAAGGAAGACTAAACAAAATAAACAAGAAAAAAAAAAATTGCTTGATATCTCCTGGAACACTTTAAAGAATTTTTATTTTAGCTGGGAGTGTTAAAACATGGGGAATTGTTATAGAGCCCTCTTGATTCTACTATTCTTTGGACTCTTCCAAAAGGTAGAATGCTTTGTGTTTCTCCTGAATACAAAACTATTCAGGAAGGAAATAAAATTACAACTACAGATACTCAAAAGAAAAAAAAAAAAAAAACCACACACCATCTGGGTACTCTCAGCATAGAAAATATTTGTGGAAGAAGTCTACCCATGCCACCAAAGTAAGACAATTTTTAAAAGTTTTTCCATTACCTCAAAGTGAATTATACAGTAATAGTAATACTTCTGTGTCTTCTTAACATTCATTCTGAGTACAATTCACATGAATTGTGTGCTGGTAGTGAACAAAGCCAGGCCCCAAAGTAAGAGGCAAGCAATTTAGTTCTAAAACATTTAATTTACTGAAATTGCTCTTGTCCAATTAGAATAGATTCTGACCCTAGCTGTATTGGTGTAAGTTTATAACACTATTAATTTCCTGAAACAACTTCAGATTTAAAGCAGTATAAATGAAGTCAGCTCAAAATATAGAAACTAAGTATTGAAGTCAATAAAATACAATGGAAGGCAGAAGATATAAGATGGTAATTCTCAAAACAGTCTCCATAGACCACCTGGGTTATATAGATCTATTGATACCGATTTTAACAGAGACATTGGACAAAACAAAGTATTAATTGAAAGCAGGCAGGACAGTATAACAGAAGTCCCCTGCAAAGTGGATCATTCATGATCCTTGATTATTTCCTTAATACAGAAGTTTACTAAAAAGTAATCCTCTATTCAGAGGAGCTTCCATTAGTCAGAAAATGTGTCATATAAACTTGAAGTTTATATGCTCAGCTCAAATATGTTTCTCAAACCACTGCTCTCTTACTATTTCCAATTATTCTCAAAAACTTTGTATATCTCAAAGCCATTTGGCTAACATGGGGATTATCTTATTAGGCACCATAAACTCATCCAGGTTTTTTTCTTAAAATTTATGACTTGTTCTCTGTTATGGAGAGAGTTCACAAATAAGAATCTGATCATGTACAGAATGAATATGATGACAAAATTTGCATTGATTACAGTTCAGATGTGGATCATAAAGTGGACAAGACAAGACACTCAGAAACACAAATTCTGTGTTTCATTCTGTGTGTATCCTGGACATGCATAAGGGGCTCAGAGAAGCCCAGCAAATCACCCCAGAGGCAAACCGCTGTCACTCATCTGATGCACTCTATGCCCAGAGAAGCAAGCTGCTTCTCACTGCAACAAGATCAGCACAATTTTGTATCTGTAAGGAGATAGTACTTCAATTACCTCTGTGTTCTGAACTAAGCAGGAGCCTGCAGCCACTGCACTGTGTTGTCTCATCTTTCTCCAGGAAAGGTGGTGTCTCTTCAGCTAGAGAAACTCCCTAGGAACCCCATGCGATATCCCAGAATGCAGACCCATACTGACTGCCCAGGAACTTCCAGGTGAACTCTGACTGCCATGACTATTATCAGAAGAAAGCAAACCCAGACAACTTTCAGAAGAGATAGTAGAGAGGTTTGCAATTCTTTGTGGTCTTATAAAATATTAGAGCATGGTTAAACAGTTTAAAAGTGTTGATTTCCAAAGTCCACAGCAAAAGGTGCCTGTTTGATATCAGCATTTGGGGGTATGAAAGTAGTGCCTTTCATAACTTTAAGGTCAAAGAACAGGATTTCTCTCGGTGGCTAGCTGACTTCTACCAAGGTGATTATTTCAATGCTGCTAGGTTTTTAGGTATTACAACTAACAGGCCAATGTACCAAGAACCTTGCCTTTAGTTGTTTTCAATCCAATTTTTAAAAAAGCATCCATTTAAAGTAATTAATGTGTTTTGGATCACCAGACATAATGTTAATGCAGCAACACAGTGATTTCTCCTCTTTGTTCATCAAAAGTGCTGGTGACCACTTGTAATTCTAAAATCATCCCAGAGATTTCAAGGTTTTTCCCATTTTGCAGTGGACTCTGAAAAACCTTTGTCAAGAGAAGAGAAACATTACCCAGAATTACAAATATCAAACTCACTAGACCATGTTGGTTTATGCCTCACAAATCAAATAGAACAGGAACTTTAATCTGAATTTGGAGCAAATACTATTTTTGGGTAGAAGTCAGTCAGTCTGTCCATCTCACGCTCTTACAAAAAAAAAAAAAAAAAAAAACCACACAAAAAACCCCATAACTTTTATTAAAAAAATCCAACCAACTCCAGCAGTTATCTGTACCAGAAATGTCACAGCTAATGACTGCCATTTCAGAGAGTCTAGGCTCTGTAGCACAGAACTATTCCTTTATGCTTTTTAATACACAGATTCATTATTTCACCTTTACTCTCAGATAAATCATATAATCTACTTCAGAGCGCTGTATCTGTCCCACTCATGGTTATTCCTCCATATCAGATGCTCTTCATTTCTGTCTTCCTTGCAAGTATGAGGAACTCTAATTACTTAGGCCAGAAAAATTATCATTGAAATAAGGGCAAGTAGTCACTTTGTCAAACCACTCTCTAATCCTAGATTCTCAACATATGCACCCAAATCTAGTTAATGTCACTGCATCTTCAGCAGCTCAGCGAATACCTCTTTCTTTAAAAATCCTAATCATTAGGAAAGAGAGCCTGATCTTACAGTCTCTGCTCAAGAAAATCCAATGCCACTTTAAAGTTAGCAATAGGTTTGTCTTAGAAAAGGCTCACAGACTTAATTTGGTTAATCCTAAATCACTTTGCTTCTCTTTTGAGCACTGAATGTTTCCGCTTTGAATCTCTGTATCATCCTAAATTTGCATTATATTTTCTTAATATAAGCCAAAAAGAAGTCCAAATACTGGCCTGTATGGGAGCGATTCTTCAGTAGTCTCTCATCTGACCATTTTTCCATCATTAAAATTCTACTCTGCTACACAACATCCCCCTTTATTCATCACATTGCCTAATCCACAATATGCTTACTGACGTTCCAGGCAGTTACAACAGCCACACCCTGAACCATTGGTGGGTACAAATTGAGCTATAGTAAAAAGGTTTAGCAAGGACACCCCTGTTTGTAGAGAAGATTGTATCTGAAAGAAATGATCTTCTGCTTTCCCACATCTTTGATAAGGGCTAAATAATTAAAACATACATTGCTATGGATTATACCTGAAAACCAATCAAAAGCTACTATTACTTCAAAAGATAGTATATCATCTACAAAATTACATTTTTCACTACTTGTACTTAACCGTCCAGTGAAGTGTTACTGGAGAGCAGAAGCAGCAGAGTGAAATTACAGGTGTCCACTTTAACTTATCACCTGGAACCTTGCCTGGTTCCTCACTGAAAGTCTGCCTCTCCCTTTTTCACCTTCTACCTTACTCCTTACTTCCTCGGCTGCAATTAGAGCAGTAGATCTGTGCTCTCTTAAAACTGCACTCTACAAGGTCCTGCCTAGGGAATAGACAATCCCTTTGGTCAACATTTGCAAGTAAATAGGAAGTAGCAAGGAAAGACTAGTGTCTCCACTAACCATAGCATTAAGGGATTGTGGGACAGGAATTTATTAGGATGACATGGGTGATTAGCAGCTGATTAAATCCGGTCAGGGTAATCAGTCACTGTTTTTCAAAAGTGGCCAGGGGAGCTCAGCATGTAGCACAGCTTCATCTAGCATCAACATGAAGCAGAATTATACTACCTAACTCTGCTTTACCATGATGTCAACTGTTAGAATACACTTGACAAATACTTTCCACGCTTCCCCCCCCCCCCTAAATAAAGTCTCCAGAGAAATCAAAAACTAGAGCCAAATTATTTATTCCTTTTAAGGCTTACCTCACTCCTGCTGTATAAAAACACAGTTTTGTTAGCTTCTTCAGAGGACATTGCCGCCTAATAGAATACTCTAATTGTCATAGTATCAGTTACTGCTGCATCTGTCAACTACTATTCTCTTTAGACTCTGACCCCATCTACATTCCACAAATTCTGTTTTTGTCCTGCATTAGAATAAACATATGATCTGAAGTATCAGTGTATTTCCGTTGGGGAAAAAACAAAATTCAGTTTCTAGTCTACTGAAAGAATAGAGTTCTAATCTGAGCCACAAGATACCACTGAAATAAAATACCCACACATCAAAATTCATATAGGACATGTATACGGTACCATACCAAATGTTCAGGTACAAAATCAGTGGTGTTTGCAAGTCCCCCATGGCATGCATTCAAATTCTTTATCAGCTTTTTAAGTCATGCCCTTTTAGCATTACTTACTTAGTTGTTACCGTAACTTAATTCCTAGCTGAAGATCTCATTTCCTTCCCACTGTTATACTCAATTTTGTGTGGTTGGTTTGTTTTTAAATTACCTGGGCACTTCACAGTTAAACTTAAAGCATCATCCATCTGTGGCTCCCAAGACGTTTTAGATACATTTATCTGAGACAAGACTAGACTGGAATCTTTTACCCAAACTGAGGACATTTTGGGCACAGGTAAACAGTAACCCAGTTTCATAGAAACAGCAACAGACTGAGCTTTGGAAAGACCAGGGCAGGTGGAAGCCTCTTTAGTCCTCTGCTCAAGTCCCAGGCTCCCTACAGGTCCCCTTCCATTTTCTCAAGAAAGTGAGAAGCAGGTTTAAATAAATCCCACACATCTATCTCAACCTCTTTACAGCACCACTGTTTTTATTCCTGAAAAATCTATAACTGTTTCAGAACATCCTTTTTTTTAATTTTATTTCCCTTATAATATCAAGTTTTAAGGGCTTTTTGCCATGGGCACCTCAGATAACAGTTCAACTCTTCATATCTTGGAGGCTGAAGGCTTTTTATACTAACTACTTATGCCCTCCACAGACTATATGAAAAGGGGAAAGAGATTATTTCTCTTAATCCTCACTCTGGATGCAAGATAAACCAGAATTCTGTCCATTTCCCCCAAATTCTAAAACACATACACTAGCTCACACAAGAATATTTCAAAGACATGCAAGACATGCTTTTACCTTCATGACTGGATTTTCAGCAGGATTTGAGTGACTACTTCTCTTCTTTTATATTTGGAAGACAAAAATATATCTCCCTGTTTCTTTAAATTTCATCCATTTATCACAGCTGTGGAAAAAGCAATTAAGTGCAAATGGTTCCTCTTTGAGTTTTGGGTACACCTTTATTGGTCCAAAAGAGGAATCCCACCCACTCTTCAGTTTGTCAGTGTTCATACTTTCAACAGAAATTTCAATACCTTCTTAAAATTAGAGTACCCCTTTAAAATGAAACTTTTAATTACTTACTAAAAATCAACTTCTTGTTATTCCCTCATCACATTGACTAACATCAGGCTGGATTCTGAAGCCATCAGCATCAGGCAGCTTTGGCATTAACCACAGAAATTATCAGGCAGTTAGATACAAATGTGACCAACTATGCTACTATACTTCCTGGTTCCCCCCACTAAGGTTTCTTGTCTATTTTACCTAGTTTTGATACTCAGATTTCTACAAGTAAAAACTGTATCTATGAGAAGACCAGCAAAACCTTCCTCCTGCTCCTCGTGCAGCTGCATAGTGAGCACACCAAATCTCTGTATCATGAGCCACACACAAAAAAAATACCAGAAGCTGCCAAACAGTAGGGTTTTTTAAAGAAATTCTCTACCGTATCTCTTTTTTTTTTTTCTTTTGTCATTTGATTTCTCCTTCCTTCAGATGGAAAAGACATGACTTTTCTCAGAAGTCTGACTTCCATGCACGGATGGAAGAATTGCGCACATGGACATACAAACTGCTTGCAGCTTAAAATCATGCAAGACCAGCACTACAGACAGACAAATCCAATTGAAGAGCTGAGCTGTAAAACTATGGTGAATAACAGTATTTTCAGGTGGGCAGGGGAAAGGAAAACCTCCTCACCCATTAAGCAAACCATATGGACACACAGGACAGAAGCAAGGGCTAAATGATAGAGAGAGAATCATGGAACTACCAAGAAACATCAGGTGGCTGAAAACAGAATTATCATAATTTCACACTCTCTTCGCTACTGAGACTGATTTGTTGTTTGCTTTTTTTAAATTAATGCATAAATCAATTATTTTAATTACACAACAACATGATACATAGTTGTTCTTGTGTCAAGGGGAGAAAATAAGCTAGAATACTGGAAATACAGCCTATACTCCCATTTTATAATTTATATTGTGTGACTAAATATTAAAGAAGGAAAGGAAAGAAGGCATTTTCAGAAAATGAGAATCAAATGCCTACATGTCCTTAAAATTACTCTGAAGTGAAGTGCTAGGCTTGTTTGAAAATTCCTAAACAAAAACTCTTAACACATCCAACCCTGCAGAAGAATAGCCAGTGGCAGAGTGGTAAATACAAAAGTAAACAAACTCACCCATTTATTAATCCAGGATGGAAACTCAAGACATAATTCTGCCTTTACCCTCAAATACACAACCAAATGTACGGTCATTCTTAAGTCCAAGAAAAACAAATTATGAATTCTCATTCAAATTCATTGAATAGCACAAGCCTTAAAAATTTCCAGTTACTGCACATCTTTTAGAAGGGCATGGAATATGGATATAAAGGCTACAATCAGTGATTAATATACTGCACCTCTTCACTAAGCCTTCTCAGTAGTTAATTGTCAAAAACGTTCATTTGCTTTCTGCTTTGAACGTTTCTGACTTCCATCCATTGGATCTTGTCATACTTCTGTGTACTAGAATAAAGATTTAGTTAAGTACCTCTATTTGTGATATTTCTAAGCCATAACCTTTTCCAGATAAGCTACAATGACTGAGCTCCTTCAGTTTTTCATTATAATGCTTGTTTTCTTGACAACAAATAATTCACCTCTACTCTGAACTCCCTCCAATTTTCGGCATACTTTTAAAAGTGTTTGTCACACAATAAACCTGCCAGTTGACAGGTGATAATCTCTTCTGAAAACTTGGCTCCAGTTTCTGGAGTAGAGCACTTTGGTGAACAAACCTCTCGCTCAACACAATGCCATCTTAAAAAGCAAAGTGAACAAAGGTAGAGAATAAAAGTGCACTTATTCCATTTTAACAAAGTGAAATACCATTTGACTGCAGAAACAAGTCTTCATTCCAAAATTAAGAATTTTTAAATGTAAATTTGACCTGTATGATCATAAAGACAACTGCAGTACTGATAACGATGGACTGCTCTGAAGTAAAACAGGTTAAGAGCTCTGCTCCATCTCCTGGAAGCATTATTTCCCATAAGCAAAGTAAATTACTGTGTACCCCATAGAAGTCTGATACAGCCCTTAACTCCTTCAGTTTCTAATGCAACTTCTTAAAACAATTCTAAATACAACAACCATCAGGAAGCAATCATAAAAAGATTTTAAAATGGAATATCAAAATGGTTTCACATAGATTCAGTCCTTTAACACACAATTACCTTGAGGGCATACAATCAAAATCAAATAAGTAAACCTTAAATTAGCATAACTTTACAATAGGATGCTGCTTTTGTGTGTGTTCACATACTAAGTTCTGTTGTCAGCTGTTAGATTACCACATTGCTGGAGACTTCTAGGCAAAAACTAAGTGTCTTTGAATTACAGCCAGCACAGCTACAGGCGTACTAAAGGCACTGTAAACACTAAGACCAGCAGCAGCAGCGATAATTTTCCAGTTTGACAAGTGCTAAATACCACTCAATTTGATTATAATTCCATTTTTATTGAAGCTGTAGCCCAACATTCCTGAAATGACCTTACAGTAAGATCATTACAATGAATGGCCTTAAACCAGTACTGTCCCAGCTGAACAATATATGGACAACTCCCCTTCAATAGGAAGAAGGTCCCAAAATAAGAAAAAAGGAAGCGTGCACCTACTACAGTATCCCAAGAAAAATGTTGGGATCTATCACTAAGTCTGCTCTTATCCCAAAGTGCTTTACCATTTTGTCCTATCTCATTTTCCCTGTAAATATTCATATTGCAGATGTGTTAATATTTAGGTTGATATAAAACAATGCTTACTTAACTCTTACTGGAAACATTCCAATAAGTCACAGAGCTAGAGAATAGTTTTACTACTCATTGTGGCATGGAGCTATTCTTTTTTAGTCAAATTTCAGAGATGACAGTCAGTACCAAGGAAATTAAAAGCTTGTTTTAATTCAAAGGAATTGCCAGACTATCTCCTGGACAGGAAAGAAAAACTACATTTCTTTGAGACAAGTTTAATAATTTCAGCCTTTGCCTAGTTTATTTTCTTAATAGCATTGTATAACATTTTCGAAAGATTCAATCACAGAACAGAAGATAGAACAGCCTATCTTCTCTCCTGTGATTGAAAGCAGGACGTGATTTTACACCTAATACACCTTTAGTACCTCCAAATGCAAAAGCTTCAGCCAACACAGTTAAAGATAGAGCAGAAACAGCATGGGGAGACATATGCATGCCTGACATTAAACAAGGGTGTTGAGATTCTCCAAATGGCTTGAAAGCGCAAAGTATTGAGACTGGAAAGGTAGTGAAGATCTAAAAACAGGAGAAAAGATGCCCTGCTCAAGGTGAAGTGAAGTATGTTATTGAAGAATATGCAGAGTCTGCTAGATAACCAGACATATATCATTTGAAAAAACAAGGAATGTTGCAAAGTTGAGAGTGAGAATTCAGACTAGAAAAAGCTACCCCCAATAAAAGTGTCATGATAGCCTGAGAAGTAATTATAGACTTTACACTTCCCTGGCTCAGAAATGCTCTCCAGACTCTTGCAGATGTGACATTTATTATGTTTGGAATAATTATGAGATCACATTAGTTGCCAGTTAAAACATTGTCTTTTGGTTGCTGGCAGCCCCATGTCAAAGGGCACAAAGAACTGTGCTAAAGCGCTACCAGAATAACAGCTCCCACCACACTGGAACTCACCCAAGCCAATTGCTCCCTGACCTCCCTATCTCAAGAATCAAATATTCATGTGTTCAGATACCATCTGTCCCTGAGCCCTTTCCTAATTTTTAACTATCTAATCAATTACCTGATATAAACAACTGCAAGTGATCTGCCCCCAAGCAAATGAAGTGTTTGACAATACTGACACCAAGCGACAGAATTCTGAAATATACAAACCAAAACAAGCCCCATGTAGAAATGTTAGAGCATTTCATCAGTATGCTCTAAAAGAGGCAAAGTCTTATTTTACCAAGAACACACAAAAAAGTGAAGACCTATTATGAGAGCTGACATTTTCACAGAAGCCATGCATAAATGACAGAAAGTATGTCCAACATTAAATACATGTTAACAATTCGATTTAACCTTGATCTTGCAAGCACAAGTCAAAGACAGTGTACACTTGCAAAGTTTTATGCGATCTAGCCTTGTAAATTCATTTCTAAAGAAGGAAAAAATCAGTGGTTTGCATGCACAGTCAATATTTGATTCCATTAACTTATGTGGACTTAGATAATTTTTCAAGTCAAAAAATCCAAACAGTACTTTTATGCCCTGTAATTAAAAAAAAATTTGTTACATCTTAATGAAAAGTGTAACAGTCTGCTAAGTCTCACTTACTTGCTTTACCTGTCTTTCTCTCTGATGAGAAATCAAAAACCATGCAGTCCAACATCATATGCACGAAATAGAATTGTCACCCCTCCTACTGGCTTACATGATGACGTTACACAAAGCATAAAACCCTACTGATAGAACAATAACTCCAGCAAACACATCAGTTTTACCACCCACCATGTTTATGCCCAGTATTCTATGTCTTCCTACCAAGCTTCCATGTTCTTACCTGCTGACGTTTGTATGCCAAATAATCAAGATTTTCCAGATCTTTTCGAAACTTCTGGTAGGTTTTCTGTAGATCAGATTTACTGGATACATTTCTTAAAGATTCAAATGTTCTTTGAAACTGTGATGGTAAAAAAAACCAAATATCATAACTCACATAGTTGCTGTATTTTTCACTGTATTAAGATTTTATTCCACTAATACTAATGTTATGGAGCTGTGTCACCTCTTGAGTATACAATCTTCTAGACATTCCTACAATTTTGTTTTGAAATCAATCCCAGAGTTCAAAGCCAGAACCAGGACAGCATAGTACATATGCCCTGTTTAATTAAATTAAATCCTCTAACTTCATAGGTCAGACTTGCATAAGACCAAATACTAACAATCAACACAATCTCTAAAGGTTAGTTCTTTTTCTGTGCCATGCTACAGGATGGAATATATTCATATAGTTTTATGGGTTTTTTCCAACTAATAAAAGCATATGCAACTTTACACAGGCCGTGAAGTCCTCATTCTATCAAGCATAACAGTAGATCTTATATATAACAGGTACTCCTTATCAAGTTAATTTACTTAAGAACATACATATGCTCTTTTCAATGCCATCAACAGGAAATCAGTAAAATCTGCTTTGGACATACAAAGGTTACCAGAACATGTTTTAAACTTAAAACCACCTCTAGATCTTTCTGTATCATTCTGCTACCAGTGTGAAGCACCATTTTTGGGTGAATGGCAAGAAAACTTCTCTAACTGACACTTTTACTATCTAGAGGTGAAAAGAAATACTATTACTCCAGAACTCTTTTTTCCTCTCTCTCACCAATAACCAAATGTAAATAAACATAAAAGATCTACAGAAGCTCTTTTTTGCCTGCCACTTTTTCAAAGGACTTTGAACATAGTTTCTGGAAGTTGAGAAGTAGCATTCCTTTACTAATTTTGCTCTCTGTGGCACTACTGGGTAACTACTTGGACTGATTTTTCCTCTGAGGAAAGCTGGACCACAAGTAGAGAAGAAATTATAGAATAGAATCATAGAATCGTTTAGGTTGGAAAAGACCTTTAAGAACATCAAGTCCAACCGTAAATGTAGCACTGCCAAGTCCACCACTAAACCATGTCCCCTAGCACCACATCTACACGTCTTTTAAATACCTCCAGGGATGGTGACCCCACCACTTCCCTGGGCAGCCTGTTCCAATGCTTGACAACCCTTCCAGTGGATAAATTTTTCCTAATACCCAATCTAAACCTCCCTTGGCACAACTTGAGGCCATTTCCTCTCGTCCTAT